>WSFP011341777.1:0-37036 GCA_009831015.1 Picea engelmannii
AAGATGAAAATGTGGGTGAAAGAACTCCAATCTTATCCACTCAAGAGAGGGGTGGATAGCTCTTGTGAAATGATGCCTATGTGTTCTTGTCAAAGAATGAGTCCTTAACAATCTTGGCAGCATAACAATGCATAGAATTCCTTAAGAAAGTGATGGTTATTCATGGCTTTTTATAGCCTAGCATTGGGTGTTTATGTAACCTCTTTAGAGTGTGAAAAGGGGCTCTTTAGGGATCAATTAGGTCTTTGACCAGCCCACCATGCGGATTGAGCTCGGATTTGGTGTCAAATCGACTTGGGAGCTGATCCATTAGTGGTTGGGAGGCCGACCAATTTCAATAAATACATCGTTTAGCAGGTGCGCGGGTTTTTCACCCAACAGCTGCACATCGTGCACACATGTGCGCATTGTACGTTGTTGTTATGTGCATATGCGCGCGCACCCCGGTTCTGTAAAGCGCCCTTCAATTTTTTGGTCATTTTGTATAGTTTTTTGACCCTTTTTCCATGCTATGGAATTAATCTTGTGCCATGAATGACTTCAGTCATGTTTTGACGATGCGGAGTTCTTGTTTCCATGTGCGGATGAAATTTCAGTGATAACAGATGCCCCCTGATGGATGAGGTTAGGAGCACACGTATAGACGAAATCCATCAATGTTTCTTTTACTAAGAATGGTGTTGTAAGGGAGAGCAAGAGTGGGACCGTGTAGAGCAATCCTTTGGAGAAGAAAGGAACCGGTAGAACCCGACCTTCCATAAGGTGCGTAACAATATACAAGTGTGTACAAACGAGGCGGGCATGCCCCATGCTCATGTAATGTAACTCTGAAAAAATATGACGGAAATGTTGGTGTAGACAACTGCAGCACCCTCGGGGGCGGAATGATAAAGGCAGAAGATAATTTTGTAAAGGAACATACTTTGAACCATAGGTAAAGGTCGTGGAAATAAACAGCGACGGTGATGTGGGCATTGATGGCCCTACCAAGTTCAGAGGTCTTCGGCAACTAATAAGAAAAAAACTGCAATAGTCGCAAAGTAAGACCCACCGCAACATGAGAAAGTGTTGGCGTCGAATGTTATGGGGGTCAACGACATCAGGGAGCAATGGTATTTCCCCCTGTGTCGTCTAAGATCTCTCATTGAATGGAAAATGAGAATCAAGATACTGTCGCCCTTCTGGAAAATTATGTTGATGTCGACAAAAGGGGGACGCGACTCCCATAAGCAAAGGGCTTCATGGAATCTACTGTGGTGAGGAAGTGGCAGAGGTACATGGACGAAGTCAAGAAGTGGGAAGACTCAAGACTGCCCTTGGTTGGAGAATGTATGAGACAAACAGTGGTCGCAACTGTGTGACAAGGTCGAGTGTCAGGGGGACGTCAAGACCGAGGATAAGTTGTGCCAGAGGCGGGACAAGGTGAACAAATTCATAGGGTATAGGTAAGTGACTTGGGTAGTGCTCTGAATATATAGACGATGCCGGCGAGTGTAAATGAGAAGTAATGCTCCAACCAAGGGTGACATGGGTTGCGTGTGGCCAAAAGGAAAGCAGGTCGCCAACGGTGACGACAAAGGTAAATAACTGGAAATAAAGGTGTTTGTACAATAAATAAGGAATAATATGGGAAAAATGTACAAATACAGAAATGGGTGCCCCAGTGTGAAATGAGTGCCCCAGGGAGAGCAGAAATTTTGTGGAAACCTGATGAAGGGTGGGGGCTCCATTGGTGAGTTTCTGTATGAGGTAGGTGAAATGAAGATAGGTTCGCAGATGGGAAAACAGATGGTGGATGAAATGGTGGGTTCGTGATCCTGCGGAGGTGCAGGTAAAAAGAACGTAACCATGAAGCGATGATCTGGGAGTCCATATGGGAAGCTAGAAAAATGAGGAGAAGAAGTATGTGGTTGATCTACAGCATGATGAAAGACTACCAGGACTCCCATCCCTAAAGGGTAATGAAGAATAGCATGAGTGTCAAAAGTGCCAAAAGGTGCTATGAATGGGACAACTCATGTGGGTGAGAATGCTACCGAGTGACAGTATTGAAGATGCAACTGGAGGTGTGAGTACTGCAGAGCCGGGAATGGGTATCCTAAAGGCCAATATCAAAGGGTGTGACTGGAAATGTAAATGCAATACAGTGGGAGAGACTACATGCCAGTGTTGAGTATATACCTGAAGGAATGATGTGAAGAGGTGATGATCAAGTACCTGCACAGAGAACAACCAAATACCCAAAGTGAACAATATCTGAAGAGAATCAAAAACATGAACATGTATTAGATAAACGTGACAATGCGCATGCGTACCTGGCCATGATATGAAAAAAATGCGCCCTGGAGGATCAGGATGAAAAGCGGCCCAGAGACGGCTGTGATGTAGGTGGCGGGACGTTGATCCCGTGGCGGAAGACAGTTCAAAAAATGGACGTCGTGGGCTCCCGGAATGGTGAGTGGAAGTTTGGAAAAAGGCCTATATATAGTTGTAGGGCCCACATTGCCACCTCATTTGTACCTGCTGCTACAGTGAGTTTCCAAGTAGATTCAGAGGAGATTGAGTGATTCAGGGAGCACGAGGTACCCGATCGATGGTGTGCGAGTTTCAGGTTAGTAGTCTGATCGTCCTGCATAGAAATAGGTTTATATTTTTTGAGAAGGGTAGGTAGGGGGGGGCGTACAATGGGTTTTAGGGGGTTTTGACTAGGGTGTGGGCTCACATGCACGGACGATTCGGTGGAAGGCGCGCATACGTGTGCGCCTGTCCACTGAATAAGCGCGCAGTGGTGCGCGTGAGGTGGAAGTTAAGGCGGGCCTAAGGGGCGCGCCTGTGAGGTGAACAGGCGCGCATTAGTGCACGCCTGTGGGGTGAACAGGTGCGCTCTCGAGCGCGCCTATGGGGTGAACAGGCGCGCTCCCGAGCGTGCCTGTATTGTGAACAGGCACACGCGCGAGCGCACCTGTGGGAAAAATAGGAGCGCATACGTACGCGCCTGTATAGTGAATAGGTGCGCATGTGTGCACGCCTGTGGGTGATAACACCGCGCCTTTGAGGCAAGTTTTTAAGGGTAAAAAAGGGAGTCTTTTTTGTGCTTTTGGTGTTTGCATACATTGATATAGGACTCTGTGTTGTGTGCAGGTGGCTAGCAATGACCATGGATGTACGATGGCGCGAGCGAGACTGGTCGCAGTTGCGAGATGTTGTGGCCAATGCGAGGCCTGCAGTTCGAGCGTCTTTAGTAGCCAGTGGTTTGCTAAAGTTTTTTTAGTGCCCTTTGATACGGGCACAGGAGTACCTACTTTAGTTCTTGCTCCAAATGTGGAGCCCTGATCAGCACTGCTTCCTCGTGCGAGGAGAGCAGATCCCCTTCACTGTGGTGGAGGATATATACTTCTTGATTGGGCTCCCCTTCCAGGGAACACCGTTGCCGGCAGAGCCTGTGCTGCCGAGGGATACTCACCTGTGGGATGTCACCAAGGGATATTGTTCAGGTGAGAACTACATGGCTGAGAGTGTAGTGAGTATCAGTGGGTTGGATGCCCTGTTGCATTGTTGCATAGCAGCAATGATTGTTCGGGTGTATGGGTCACGAGCGACCCACCGGATCAGTGGTGGCGAGTTGCTGGTGATGGAGAGGGTGGTGGTGGGTCGTGAGCAGTTTGCCTCAGGTTTGACCCTTCACGCGCGGATGATTGCGCAGCTGGACCAATGTCGGTCGACAGGTACCGGGGAGTTTGCGTTTGGCTCTATTTTGGTGGCCTATTTCTTGGAGAGGGTGTCGATGCTGTGCCCGAGGGTTCTTCTAGAGGCACCTGGGGTGCGAGAGCCTCGACTGAGGCGGTGGTCTCAGATTTTGGTTCGCCACGGTGGTGGCGAAGGCGGACATTATTTTACTGTGCAGGTGGCGCAGATATGGCGGCAGATGCTACAGGTTATGCTTCAGTACCCCTATGCTGGGGTTGACTTCCAGGGGGACCCGGACATGGTATTGCCTCCTGGGGAAGTTTTTGATGATCGAGGTATGTTGAGTATTTCACGTTTTGATTTACGTTGTGTTTTTTGATATACCAGTGTATAGATATGTGATAGAGATACTGATATGATATGTTGTTGCTTGTTTTGTGCATGTGCAGATTTGGCACCTCGCAGGCGCGAGGTGGAGTTGTACAGAGTGCCGGCTCAGAGAGAGCCAGAGAGACCTCCGCGTGGAGGAAGGCGGCGACGAGATGAGGTTGCGAGGTCACCAACAGAGCCCGAGAGACCGGCGAGGAGGCGTCGATTTGATGATCATGGTGCGGGGCCATCGCACGCTCCTCCGGCGGTGGCCGGAGGTGATTTCTATGATATACATCGTCATCTGGAGACGGTGTTACAGGACGTGCCTGAGGGCATGTGGATTCACATCCAGGATGAGGGATTCCTGGAGCAGTGTATTGGATTACCGCCACCATGGCGGTTTATCATGTGACGAGCCGTTGTGCTCGCCGCTGTGACTAGTGGACGTCTGTCGCCGAGGCAGGGGGGTCCTGCGGATGTTCCACCACCACCACCTAGGGCTGGTGGGGGTGGGCCACCCCCTCCTCCTAAGGGAGGAGCAGTGGGGGGTGCGATAGAGGCACCCTGATATGTGTATGTATTGTGTAGACCTTTTTTATTATATAGGCTGGTGAGCCGCTTTTTGTACCGAGATGTGGCACTGGCCTACGGGCACATGTATTTTTGTTGTATCTAAATATTTGGATGGCCTGCGGGGCCCACATATATATATATGAGTATACATGTTATTGAGATCCAAATGTGTTTTACATGTGTTTTTTGTGTTGATGATGATGATGTTGATTCTATCTATATGATGTGACAGGACGTATGAGATGTTTATGTATGTGGAGCTTGATGTGATATATGCCAATCTAACACCATGTTAGCTATTTCATCTGTTGTTTAATTCAATTCTCTTGGAATATGTGTAAATGTAATGGAATCAAAATGTCGAGATAATAATCTAACCTGCAGGTATTTGCGAAAGAGGCACGGATCGCGTACACGGTACACATTGTTGAGTTGAAGAACGACTAGCTGGGAGTCGAGGAAAACGCTAAGGTGATGAATATGATGATGTTGGGCGTCGGTTAGGATGCCAATGACAGCAGTGTATTCGGATTGGTTGTTGGTTGTTGGTCCTAAACAAATGTCGTTGGAATGTAGCATTTCATGTGAAGGGGTGTAGAGAGCCCAAGCAGCCGAAGCGAGATTTTGTGTCCAACGGCTGGCGCTGTCAGCGTAACCAATGTGGTAAGCTAGTGGAGGAGTCATCTGTCAATAGCACAAATGATAGTTTTAGATGAGGGAGAAAAAAGATTAAAAACGCTAGAAAAGAAAAGAACCTAAAGTAGCATGACTACGTTTAAGCATAAAATTTCTTGAGGTATAACCCATTGACGGGTTCTTTGAGCGTGAGGCCTTCAATGGAGGCCAGGATGTATGCGCCTTTGGTGAGGAAATGTTGGATGATGCAAGGGCCATGCCACAGTGATTTGAATTTGTCGTGGCCAAAGGTATCATGGGCGATATCATAGGCCAAGATGAGGTCGCCTTCACGAAATGATCGAAGATTGACATGGCGATCAAAGGTAGCCTTGTATCATTTTTTAGCTGCCTCGTTGTTCTGTAATGAGGATCGACGATCTTCATCCAGAGATTCTAAGTTCAGCAAGCGTTGCTCCATTGGAGCAGTGTTAGGTAAAATCTCAATTGCGGTGCGAAGGGTGGGAATTTCGCACTCGATGGGAAGAGTTGCCTCGACCCCATGGACTAAATGGAATGGCATGAAACCCGTAGCGGTCTTTACTGTCGTTCGATAAGCCCATAGCGTGGAAAATAACATATGATTCCAATTGGTCTTATGTTTATTAACCGTGCGTTGTAACATGGTCTTGAGGACTTTGTTGACTGCCTCGACCTGTCCGTTTGACTGAGGATAGTATGGTGAGGAAAACTCGTGAGAGAAGCCTAATCGAGATGAGAGTTCGACGAAGATCTCATTCTCAAAAAATTTCCCATGATCAGAAACTAGTTGGAGTGATACTCCGAACCGGGATATGATGTGGTTGAAGAAAAAATGCGTTGCAGTGTCAGCGGTGTTTTTGAAGGTGGGCATAGCTTCGGCCCATTTAGTGAAGTAATCAACTGCGACAACAATGTATTTGTGACCATTGCTGGAGGGGGGATTACAAGTCATAAAGTCAATGCCCCATTTACAAAAGGGGCCTGCAGTGATGATTGGGTGAAGAAGAGCGGGGGGAGCGTGGGCTTTGTTGGCATAAAGCTGACATTGCTGACATCGTTTCACAGCATGAATGCAATCATGAAATAGGGTAGGCCAAAAGTAATTGGCCCGGATAATCTTTTGAGCTGTGGCGATGCCTGAAATATGGCCCCCACAGGCGCCGTTGTGGCAGTCATTTAAGACTCTGTCGGCCTTGTCAATAGTCAGGCAGCGACGAAGAATGGTTTCGATGCCCCGCCGATATAGGATGTCACCGATGAGGAGATAGCGGGGGGCCTGGTGGTGAATGCACCAACGATCATCTCATGATAGGTGGTTACCAAACTTTTGAGTTCGTAGGTACACGAAAAGGTCGCCATACCAAGGATCATCTGAAGCGATGTAAAAGAGATGTTCGTCAGGAAAGTCAGTATTGACGGGGGCACTAGGTGTGTCAGAGGGAAGGGTCGTGACAAGTTCAGCTAGAACGAGGGCCTTCTTACTCTTGGGTGTTGAGAACTCGAGGTCGTACTCCTGGAGGATAACGATCCATCGAGTGAATTTGTCGTTAACTTGGTGACGGCTGAGTAAGTATTGCATAGGGTTGTAATCTGTGACGACCTTGGTGGTGCGAAGCAGAATGTAGTGGCGCAGTTTCTAGACTGCGAGGACAACGGCAAGAGCGAGTTTCTCTTCATGTTTGTACTTTAGGGGTGGTCCTGAGAGGTTCTTACTGACGTAGTAAATGACGTGTTCACGATTGTCATCTCCGAGCTGGACGAGGATGTCGGCTACTGATACAACTGATGCTGATACATAGAGAATGTAGTCGTGATTGTAGTCAGGTGCACGAATCAAAGGTGCACTTGAAAGTGTTGTTTTGAGATCATCAAACGATTGTTGGGCATAGTCGTCCCAGTGAAAAGGGATGTTGTGACATAGTAAGCAAAGGAAACCATGTGCGCGGATGGCGTAATCAGGAACAAAGCAACGCAGAAAGTTAGCTTTGCCCTGTAGACTCTGCAGTTGTCGCAAATTCCAAGGGGGTGGAATTTCGGTGATAGCTTTGACTTTAAGGGGGTCTACAGTAATACCGCTGTGGAAAATGATAAAACCAAGGAGGCACCCTGCGGTGACACAGAATACACACTTGAGAGGGTTCAAGTGGATGTTGTACTGACGACACCATTGAAAGATGATTCGTAAATCATCGAGGTGTTGGGTGTGTTTCTTAGATCGAGCTGTGAGGTCGTCCAAGTAGGCGAGGATAATGGCAGCCAGATCATGAAAGATGTATGTCATTGCGCGCTGGAAGGTTGTGCCGGCATTTTTGAGGCCGAAGGGCATGACATGATATGCAAACGTACCCCACGGGGTAATGAATGCGGTTTTATATTGATAGGCTGGGTGGATTTGAATTTGGTTATAGCCAGAGAATCCGTCCATAAAGGAAAGAGCCTCGTGGCCGGTGCAGTCGTCGATAATCTGATCAATGAAAGGCGTTGGGAAGTTGTCCTTGGGACATGCGTTATTGAGATCACGAAATTCGGTGCAAACGTGAATGGTGCCCTGTTTTTTGTCGACGGGTACAAGGTTGGAAACCCATGAAGTGTAAGATATGGGGTAAATAAACCCGGTCGTACATAATTTATCAATTTTGGCTTTGATAGCCGCGGCCTTAGATGGGTGTAGCGGTCGTTGTTTCTGGCGAACTGGTGTGATGTCTGGCCAGGTGTCGATACGATGTTCGACAATAGATGGGTCGAGGCTAGGCATCTCCGTGTATGACCAGGTGAAGATATCCCTGTATTCTTGGAAGAGGGATTTGTAGGCAGCGATTTCCTGTGGAGTACAAGCGGCTCCAATGATGATTTCCTCAACGATGCCCGGTTTAATGGAAATGTCAATTTTGATGGTGGGGGAAATGTTAGCCAAATTACCTTCTTCAAAATCATCGGGTGCGGGAATGGGATTATTGAACCAATCGATAGGCCCTGATGGGCTCTGCTAGGCATGACAGCTGTGAAAGGAAAGGGTTAGGGAAAACAAAACAAAACAATAGACAAGAATTAAACTAAAACTAATTAAACCTATGAGCATATGAAGAAAAAGAAAAATAAATACAAATGGAACAATATCACCAATGTATAAGCTGATCTATTGATGAAATCCAAAGGCACGATGAAGAAACGAGACTTGGGTCCCTTCTTTCTCCAATGGAAGGCTCTTGAGGCCCTCACTAGCTTGCTCTCCTTACAATGAAAAGATGAAAATGTGGGTGAAATAACTCCAAGCTTATCCACTCAAGAGAGGGGTGGATAGCTCTTATGAAATGATGCCTATGTGTTCTTGTCAAAGAATGAGTCCTTAATAATCTTGGCAGCATAACAATGCATAGAATTCCTTGAGAAAGTGATGGTTATTCATGGATTTTTATAACCTAGCATTGGGTGTTTATGTAACCTCTTTAGAGTGTGAAAAGGGACTCTTTAGGGCTCAATTAGGTCTTTGACCAGCCCACCATGCGGATTGAGCTCGGATTTGGTGTCAAATCGACTTGGGAGCTGATCCATTAGTGGTTGGGAGGCCGACCAATTTCAATAAATGCGTCGTTTAGCAGGTGCGCGGGTTTTTCACCCAATAGCTGCACATCGTGCGCGCATGCGCACATTGTACGTTGTTGTTACGCGCATATGCGCGCGCACCCCGGTTCTGTAAAGCACCCTTCAATTTTTTGGTCATTTTGTATAGTTTTTTTACCCTTTTGCCATGCTGTGGAATTAATCTTGTGCCATGAATGACTTCAGTCCTGTTTTGACGATGCGGAGTTCTTGTTGCCATGTGCGGACGAAATTTCAATGATAACACCCACCTCACCACCACATGCTCTAGGTTCATCATGACGGTATCCACCACATTAGTTGGCCTCTGGAAGACATTGGATCTTGCTCCGTGAGGTAAAATTTAGGTATTATGGTGAGTGTCATTTCAATATTTGAGTCATTTGAGTTTGTTGCATCTATTATTTCTTTTGATTATGTAACATTTTCTTGGACATTATGCTCTTTTCCCTATTTCACTTTGGTGGCTGACATTGCATCCTAATAAGTGGGCCACCCTTAGGGATAGGTTTTTTACTGGGAGGTCCTTTTGGCGAGTCATCATGCCACTCCCGACCATACTTGTCACTTTCCACACTTCATCCCCTCGTTTCCTCACCTTTTGAGATTTTCGGGTGTAATGACCCAAGAATGGGTTGTCCCTCATTTCATGGGAAGAAGGGGTTGAAGGCCCAGAGGATTGTAGATGGAAAAAGATAAAATCTAATCATTAACCTTCTATATGCTCACCCAGGGATGTCGAGGAAAATGAAACGTCTCTCATAATAAACTGATGGGACCTAAAAAAGAATGATTAATAAAAAATGCCATCCATGGTGGAGCATGTGTGGCCATTGCTTTTATTGATTAGGTAGAAGCCCCATACATGTTTTCATCTTGGGGAAACATGATGTGACCAGGGTAGAGTCAAGGTGGGAAACAATTTTCATGCTTAGGTAGAAGCCCCACCTTGGCTTCAACCTGGAAACATCCTAAAATAATAAAAGGCAATAAATGAGCTTGGAAAAAAGGTTGCATTGAAAATGAAGGTGTGACACACCCTCTACAAAGAAACCCATAAATGAGACACTTGAATCCCTTGTATGTTATGAAACCCATTGCAAACATTATTCCCCCCATCCATGAAACCTCATCCACATGAATTAGAAGGAGGTCCCCTCGGGAAACACCCCTAAAATTGAGGTATGATTCACCCAAATAGTCGTTTTGTCAACCCTCCCATACCTAAACTTGGAAAATTGCATAGGGTATTTGAGCATTGGTGTATTTTGATGAGGTGGTTTGGATGTATTTTCTTAGATGTCTCTCTTATTGATTTTATTTACTCATCATGATGCATTTGACTTTATATCCTTGGAGGGCATATCCATTTATCTTTGCATGACCTAGCTGGTGGACATATTTGGAAGAACAAGCCTAGCTTGGGCTTCCATGGGGCTTGAAGCCCATAGGTTGGATTCCAAGGGCTCACATGATGGATGATTAAGACATGCCTTTGGATGCCTAGAATACATCATGGAGGACCTCATCTATCCCCTACCACCCAAACAACTTGCCTAAGGAAGCCAAAACGTCACCTTTGAGGGCTTGACGTCATATTAAGTCTAGGGTTTGGTGGTGGTGAGGACACTTGAAACATTTTGGAGGAAAGAACCCTTGGATCATGGAAGAAAGGGATTGATTGAATACCATTGGCATTTGTAGGCCTATAATTCCCTTCTCCAACTCAACTATTTGACCAAAAAGTGCCAAACGTTTCCCAAAAAGAGGGCGATGTCGTGTTTTAGGGTTTTTTCTATGTGCAAAAGTATGAATAAAATAATATTATTTTGTAAAGGGGAAATTAAAGGGATGTTGACCCCTTATCTTTTTTTTTACCCTAAATTATGTGTAAAAACTATTTGTTAGAGGATTTTTATAAATAAAGATCATTTGGATCTCATTTGGATCATAACTCTCTCATTGTGAGAAGACTCCTAGCTGAAATTTGCACCCTCTTTGGGAAATATATCTATATTGTGCTCTTTGTACGGTTTCTTTATGCTATTGGTGGAAGAATTAGTGCACTACCTCTCTTGTATCTTTTCTCTTGCATGTGTGGTGGATTAATCTTGGTAAAAGGAGTTTTATTTTGTCATTGCTTGGACTAGGTAAGGATTATATCTTCTTGTTTCTTCATTGCTTGGTTACAAGTTTCATTTTCTATACTTCTTGGGTATTATAAGGATTTTCAACCCCACCATATCCATCATTTTTTCCTTGTAATAATTTGTTTCATAAGGTTTTACTTATTGGATCATGTTGTAATTGATGCAGATGGTTTGATTGATTGATGTTAAAGGATTGATGTCAAGTGATTGATTGATGTCAAGTAATGATTTATTGATAGATGTGAATGGATATATGTCAAGTGGAATCATATTCATATGGCCATGCATAGATGAATATGAATCAATGAGTTTTCATTGATATGATGCATTTTTGGATTGATGAATCACTATTATCTTATCATGGTTGATAAGGTGCATGAATGGATGAACTCCAAAGTGGTCCCCTTATGGTGAAATCCCTCACGGGAAGACTCTTAGCAGTTGATTTATCTTATAAGTATGGTTGGAGAACCCATGATTATATGTGGAATAATGAGGTGAAGATCAGTGAAGTTGTTGGTGAAACTATCATAGATGGATAGTGCTTGTCATGTCATTTTTCGGTGGTATGTGGAATGTCACATAACTCCTCATAATTTGAGAGTTATGGCCCTAATAAGATGAAGGACCCTCATATGTTGACTTGAATCTGCAAAAGTTCAAAGAAGTCAAAGAGCTTGCAAAGAAGAAATTAGTATTTAAATGACAAAGTAAAGAGACAAAGTCAAGGAGGATTATTTAAATAATAAAGTGAAGTGACAAAATCAAGAAGGATTATTTAAATGATAAAGTGAGGTGACAAAGTCAAGGAGGAATATTTAAATGATAAAGTAATGGAGAAATTTCTATTTATGAAAAGTGGTTAACCCTAAAATGAGGAAAATAGGTTAAGTGACCTAGAAGATGAAGAGTATAAATAAGAGGCTAGGGTCTCTTGTGAAATGCATATCTTATGTATCTTTGGTGAGCATATTGTGTGTATATCTTATGTATATGTTGAGCATGTATTGAATATCTATTCTGAGAGAGAGAGAGTATGGAGGATCTCATGGATGCATCAAAGTTTCGGCAAGTCTGAGGTCTTGACGGAGAAATTTTTGGAAGTTCAGAAACCCTAGTTTATGAAGCATACGCGGGCTGACAATGTATTAGGGTGCATACATACTGAGTTATACGTGGGTTTTCAGTGTATAAGGTTCCATACAAATGCAGGATGTCAATGTATTAGGGTATGTACATGTTGGTAAAGCCATGGAAACTTGAGAAGATGAAGATGCAAGGGTTCCATATTCTGATATCAAGCTCCCAGGAAGGTCTACAGTGCTTAGATACATCAGATCTATCCAATGGTTCAAAAGGTATGGTTACATGGTTGTATTGATGGATACTCTTGCTTATTGTTTGGTGAATGATTAAGGCATTCTTGGTATGGCTGTTATGATGTGGTTTGAGTTGGTTGATGGAGTGAGAAACACTCTTATGATTTAGTATTGATATGATGACTATAGTATACTAGTTTCTTACACATGTTTGAGTAGCATTCATATTATATGATTGAGAAGCATGAGAAGGCTATTGGAGAGCTTGGATGTGTTGTGACTGGTTTTGGGTCAGATTGGATAGTGAGAGATAGAAGAGAATGTGATTGCAGGTTGTAGAGGATCTAAGTATGTGATGAAAAGAATAAACCCTAATAGCTCAGAAGGTATACGCAGACTGTAGTATAGACTGGCCGCATACATACGTGGGTTGTACTATTGGTAGGTGCTATAGTGGGAAAAACCCTCTATGGACTACACCAGGGTTCTAAATTGCAGGTAGAGCTAATTGTCTAAAGTATCCTACTTTTTAACAACTATCCCGTCATTACCCCACAATCATACATAAAAGACAAAGTATAGGGATCCGATAGACGTACCTTAAAATCTGTGTCCGGTGTTGAATCCTTTGTTCTTAGTTGTTTCTCGACTGCAGATCTCCTCCCAAGGCCAACTTACATTCACCAAAAGACAAAGAAGAAAATACAAGCATGCATTCTATATAAGGATTAGTGGGTTAGACATCATAACAAAAAATGTAAGCAAATCATAAATATTTAAGACGTCATTTGGCGGGATCATAAATCATAAATAATAAAGTTTATATTCTCTCATGCTTCCCTTTGGAATGGGACCCCAACACCTTCTTTTATAGGCCAAAAATATAGTAACAGTTGTGGTAACAGCCTGAAAAACCGTATCCATTTGCAATTTTTATTTTTTGCTCTTTTTTATGAGTGTACACGGGCTATAGTGGTGTAGCAAGCATGTGTACATGGGAAGTAGTGGTGCAGGACATGTACATATTAAAAAAATGAATTTTTTAGAAGAGTTGTTCAGTGATGTCTTGGCAAAGATAGCAAGTAAGATGGTCTGATGCCAGGTATGCATGTCTATTGAAATTTAGGGTTATAACAGATGCCCCCTAATGTGTGAGGTCATAAGAGAATCTGATGGCCAAAATAAATTACAAATATTCACCAACTTACGAAGCAAGTGAGCCTAGAGACCAGAGTTCAAGAGGTTCCATCTGAAAAATAACAATTTGTCTCACCGAGTCGGGCATACCCATGCTCAGGATGAAATAAAATCATGGCTTCCAATCAAATACATTGTATATCCATGTCATATAACTATATAAAGTGTAGCCATGAGTAGTACACAACGGATCTACATCTCAAAATCAAAATATATACATGTATATTATCTATATTCAAGAAGCCAATGATGCCTGATGGCTGGAGATGAGGTCTTCAAAGCTCAAGAAACAACTTCAAAATATTCAAAACTCGAGTAGGAGTGTAATATCAGTGTACAAATTCGCTACCCAGAGGTCTTCGATGGCTCGTCGAGAACATAAAAGAGGATCTCGGTGATTAGGCAGAGGACTTCATTGATTTTGAGCAAGGACTTGATTGGACTTTCGGGGTGGTCGGGCATGAGGACAAGAGACAAAATGCAGAAGGTCTGAATCAATTTTAGTAAAACTTCCCTTGGAAAAAAACACAAAAAAAGATGAGACTCAGGAAGCATGGCATTGACATAAGTTCACAATGTAGGAGGCAACGTGAACTCTCCATATGTTTGGAAGGATAACCAAACGGAGGAGGACACAAATCTATGTAGCAAGAACAACTTCCTAAGGTCATATTGAATCCTAGATCTTGATTAAAAAATGGAAGGATGTGCTTCGTCCAGGGGAAACTCATTGTGTTGTCAACAAAAAGAAAATACTTTTCCCTTCCTCTTTTTGGGGTATATTTGATTTTTTTTTCTTTTTCAATAATTTTGGAAAGCTTGAAAAAGAATAAAAGAATGCTACATTACAAAGGAGGAATGAGTGTCGCAGACATACTAGTTCCAATCACAAGGAACACACTGATGCTTAGAGAAAGGGGACATATGTAGGAAAAGGAAACTCGGGAAAATCCTCCATGGGTCAAGGTATCAAGACGCAGCGGCAAAGTGATACAAGGTTTGCGTATAAAGCATGCTTCAGATGGTTTAGTTGAGAGAAACATGGAGACTTCATTAGGCCAAAGATGCAGATATGCAAATGCGATTAATAAGACACAATGATAACATCCTTCGATGTAATTTTAACTAGCCCATAGAAGGTAAGATCAACAGTTTTTCATTTTTAGAGAGTCTGAAAAAAGCGTAAAAGGAGACTCCACTGGGGTACCTTTTTTGAAGGTAGTCTAGTTGGTTCGAAAAAGGGTTTAACTAGCACCAAAAAAATGTCTATTCAAAACCATTTTAATGATTGTGACAAAGACAAGATCACTCGACAATCTTTTCATATTTAAGGAGTATAAAAAGAGCTTAACTATGGACTCTGTAAGGGATGTTCTTCTGGACCAGTTTAACGAGTTTGAAGAAACAAGCTCACTCAACATTTTTTTCATATTTAAGGAGTCTGAAAAAAGATTAACTATGGACTCTGTAAGGGATATTCTTCTTGACCAATTTAATGAGTGTGAAGAAACAAGGTCACTCGATAATCTTTTCAATTTTAGGGAGTCTGAAAAGAGCTTAACTATGGACTCCGTGGGGGTTCCTTTTTCGTAAATTTAATCCCTAAGGCCCGAAAAATAGTTAAATTTATACCTGAGAATACTCTTCTAGAGAACTGAGGCTCCTGGAGTATACCTTTGTTCGTACATTTGACCATCCGGACCAAAAAAAGGGTAAACTACCGCTAGACAGATGTGCCTTCGAATTTTAGTTTGGTGAGCATGAAGGGAAACAAGATCACTCGATAATATTTTCATGTTTAGAGGGTCTGAAAAGGGATTAAAAGAAGACTCATTGTTTTGGGAGTCCCGAGGGTGAAACCAAGAGTGATAACATATCAGACATGTGAAGGCCCAAAATTGAAATCAAGATAGGAGTAAAAGAACTCCCAAGCCTAAAATCATTAGCAACGGCATGGACATCAAAATCCAACCAGGATCTACCTAGGGAATCCATGTGAAGGTAGGCTCTACCACTAAATTATGACACTTCTAGTGCAAGAGTGAGGGTTCCATGTCGCAATTCGATGGGATTGATCCTATGGAAAAGCGAAAAAGACAACAAGGTGCAACAAGTGGAGGTGGAATGCTGACTTAGATGCAAAAAGTTGGAAAAAATGACCTTTTACCAAAAGACCATCAAAAAAATGACCCAACTCTCAAAAATTTTCCCAATACCCAAAGTAACATGAATCGTAACATCACAAAAGAAACTCAAGAACCATACTAAACAATTTTCAAGCTAGAAAAAATGACAAAAGGGTCCAAAAAATGACAAAAAGGGGCCAAAACATCTATAAATAGAAGCTGGCAGCTCATTATCACCATTGTAAATTGAGAATTGACAAAAAAGTAAAAAACACCCCTTTTCCAAAAGAGTTGATTCCGGGAAATTCAGTGGACGAAACGAACTTCTTCTTGGACCAAGTAAGTACATACTAGCCCCTCCTACATTTCCAGTCTTCTTTTTTGCATTTTTTTTTGGTTTTGGGGGGGGCACTGACCTTTAAAAAGTTCAGACCTACGTGTATGTGGGTTGTCTTAGTACAGCCCACGTATTCCCACATGCAGAAAACAATCTACATGCATGCATACGCGACTATGTCCAATACAGCCCACGTACACCCTCCAATAAGTGAAGAAAAAATGAAAAGCAAGAGTTAACTCCCCATGAAGTTGTCATTTTGCAGGATGTATGTCTATTAGAGAGAGAGGGAGCATGAAGACATTGATTCTTTTGTCTCAAAATACCCTTCTTCTCTTGTCATGTTATCTCAATGTGGGTTGTTAAAACTCTTCAAGTGTCCACTCATGCGGGCAAAACCCAGGCTGTTGTTCGCCTTGGTAGATTACTGGCACCCAGACGTTGAGGCATTTATGCTCGAGGGGAAGTCATTGACTCCAACAACTAAATACATTTACTTCATGACTGGTCTCTCGAGGAGAGGGGATCCAGTCAACCTACGTAATTTCCCCCCCGAGGCCTCACAACATAGTTGAGTTAATCGGGCTACACTGCGAGGCAGGCACAGATAAAATGGGTTCTTAGGTTTCGATTCACAAAATTTCCAACCTATCACTGTAAGTGATAGTTTTTCTCATTAGACGGATCAATGGATCTACGGCCTTACATCAGGTCTCCCAGGCGCACATGCATTGTGTTGTATAGTGCTTAAATGCACGAGTTTTCGAATGGAGCACAACCATGCTGGCATGCATGAAGAGACAACTGACAGAGTGTCATGTGTGGGAGAACAAGAACTTTGGGTTCGGTACTATTTTATTCTCTTTATTCTTCGAGAGGGTACCCAGTCTTAGTCCACTAGAGACATTGCAAGGGCATGGGACCTTCCTCCCAACACTATGTAGATGGGTAGCATTGCTGCCACGACAGGGGGGCGGAAGGACCATAGAGGCCTTTAATGATAAATTTTTTGACTGGTGGGCATGACAGATTCCAACAATAAAGGACTACCCCTATGTCGTGATTAACTTTTCTAGGGATCCGGATATGCCCGTACCTCCTGGAGGTGATCGAGGAGAGATAGGTATGTTTTTTTTTCAAAGTTATTTAATTTTTATTTCTTTTTATATATATCATTTTATTTTTGTGTATACCAGAGTATCTGACACTTATGTATCTATTATGTATAGATGTGGCACCAGTGCATCCAACAGATTTATCGAGGACTAGGTGACGTCCTCAACCAGAGGCAGGACCATCCACAATAGTCGGACCAACAGCAGTAGCAGGGGGGCCTCCAACCAGAGATGTTGAGAGAGTATTGAGATAGGTGGAATGAAACCTCACCGTGCTCACTCGCATAGTCCCTATGACAGAGATCAAGGATCTTCCACCAGTGATGCAGCCTCACATAGTTCGGGTACCACGGACCTGGGTTCATCTCTTCCAGCATTTGGCAAATGTCATAGTTCATTATGGTAGGGCCAATAGACCCTGCCCTTAGATAGGATAGACTACTCACGTGTTGAGGGAACCTTTTGTATATTTTTGAGGGCATAAGTCATGTGACTCTTACTAGAAATATTTTTTAGGCGCTTGTGCCCACCAATGTACTCTGATATTTTCGATATATATATGTCTATTTACATCTTTTTACGTCTTATGGATTACATATATTTTACAAATGTTTTTACATGTGCGTGTGTGTGCTTTTTCTTACATGTGTGCAATATGCTAATCTAATACATGATTATTTCGAGTATCTTTGATTTGATTCAATCTCCTAGGAACATGGATATATGTAATGCAATCAAAGCTTCGTTATAATAGACATACCCTATGAAAACGTTGATGTAGAGTAGGATCATAAATGCGGTAAACCCCATTTAACTGGGACACAACCAGCTGAGAATATAAGTAGACCCAAAGGTGAGAGATACCATGTGACAAAGCGTCATGAAGAAAATCTAAGACTATGTTGTATTCGACGACATTGTTTGTGGCGTCACCTAAGCAGATACCTCCTGAAGATAGAAACTGGCCCTAAGGTGTGAAAATTACCTAAGCTGCAAAATCAAGCCTCTGAGTGTGTCGGATAGCGTCGTCTGCAAACCCAACAAACACCTCTAATTCACTTAACTTCTACCATAGTGAAAAATATGACATCAAAAACGACACGTCCATAAAACCAAAAAGACAAAAACTAAAAATAAAATGTATAACTATACATATGTACAAGAAGTCACCCAAGGTGACCCACCTACGAGTAATACTTCTTGAGGTAGAGCCAATTTCTAGGCTCCGCCAAAGCATTTCCCTCAAAGTCTACTAGATGATAAGCGCCCTTCTTTAGAACCTCCTTCACGATGAAAGGTCTGAACCACATGGGTTTGAACTTTCTTGCCCCCAAGGGATCCTTATCTTGGTCATAGACTAGGACAAGGTCACCTTTAGAGAAAATCCGAGGACAAATGGACCGATCATACTGACACTTGACTTTTTGTTTGTGAACCTCATTAGCCAAGGATGCATCACGACACTGCTCATTGAGCTGCTCGAGATATAATAAACACTCTTCAAGTGTTGAAGTGTCTGGAAATAACTATACTTCCAACTTTAGACATGGGATATGACACTCTATAGGAAAGACTGCTTCCAGCCTGTAAACGAATTGAAAAGGTGAGAAACCAGTTACAATATTAACAGACGTTTGGTAGGCCCATAATGCAGAGTACAACAACAAATGCCAATTTGACATGGATGAATTGATCGTTCACTATAGAATAGTCTTAAGGGACTTATTTATAGCTTCCACCTGACCATTTGCTTGTGGGTAGTAGGGTGACGAATGTTCTTTCCTCAACCCAATATTTGACGTTAACTCGGACATCATTTTATTCTGAAAGTCTCTACCATGGTCAGTGACAATCTCTCTCGAGACACCAAACCTTGCTATTATCTAGTTAAACAAAAAGAGAGATTCCCTATTTATGGAGACATCAATAGGTATTGTTTTAGCGATGGTTTCCATATTTCCTTCAGTGTAAACAACATTCATAGCCAAAGGATTGACAGGACAATCCCTATCTGCATTCATAGTCAGAGTGAATTCACCTGCTTCAATTCTTCTTAACTCTAGGACGAAATAAGATTTGTGATGGAGATCATCCCAGGGTCTGTCCGGACTAGTCATTACCTCGATAATAACCTCTTATGAGGGAAATACTAAGTCTAAAGAATCAGTATCAGTGAGGGAACCTTGAGCCCAAATAGGCTCGAGAACCAGATCTAATTCCTTTGTGGGAGTCAGATCAGGGTCGGCGGAAGCTTTCTGGACTATAGAGTACACAACTTCTTTCACGGACAAAGGCATGGCCATGCCATGGTGCCCTATCCCTTCCATCATGGTTAATGGGGAAGGAAGATTCCATGAATCGTTAAAGTAATTCATCTGAAACGATGTGATTTGGAAGATTTCAGCCCTAGGCTGGTCGGGGACAGCCGATATGTACTGGACATTGTCAGTCAGAGGCAAGTAATCAAAAGTACCCATCAAAGGTGGGAACAAACCAACCCCTACGTTGACGATTTCAAGCTGAGGGTTATCAATCATCGGGACCGTGGATGCCATCGATGAAGGGTCGGGACGGGAGAAGGATAATTGATCAATGGACATGATTTGACCCTCATGTGGAAACAACAAGACCTGGAAAACTGTCACGACCACTACTTGCATAGCATAGATCCAACTCCTTCCTAACAAAAGATTGTAGTTGAGAGACGCATTGACCACTTCAACCTCGACGCACATGGTCTTCCCCCCTAACTACATGGGGAAAGAGGGGATGATTTCATGTGGTTGGAACAAACAACCATTGAAAGAGGTAAGAATATTAGGTGATGGAGACAAAATGGGTTGGCCAATGGCCTTCCAGCATGCCAAGGACATCACGCATGTTGAGGCGCCCTCATCAACCACCGTGCAGAAAATGTTCCGAGTAAAAGTTTTCGTGGTGTAAAATACTACTATTTGAAACGCCACGTGGTAAGGGAGATGAGGTTTTAAGTCATTTGTATCAAGCATGATCATTCCCTAATTACAAGTCTCAGTAGATCCTAAGGTAGCTAACAGAGCCTTTCTCTAGGAGGAGTAGCTCTGGAGGACTTCCAAAGCAGACATTGCACAAGGGGTTTGAGACAAATCTTCCACCACAGAGTAGTTCTGAGCAACCCTCACGTTTGGATTGTGGGAAGATTTATTGAACTTAATTTTTTGGATGCATGTCATTGTTTCTCCCAATATATTCTCAATCTAGAGAGGAAGAGGTGGGTTTTTAGCTTCTTTACCCTTCTTAGAGGTGTTGGAATTCTTTTTTCATGTGTCCTAGTTTCTATATCAACACTACCTTTCATCATGTACACATTCATGAAAAAAGGATTACTTGAAGATAGAGGGGGTCCCTGACTACCCCCTTCCGCACTCAAAGAGGCTTGAGCTAAGTTTTTCCCATGTGGAAATGGGTTCGTTAACATGGCAGGCTATTGCTATGCCAATAAATTATGGGCCTCCGTAAGCTAAGGGAACTAGTGAGTCGGATGGTCTTTTGTGCAAAGATTACACAGATACTTCAAATTCTTCTTTTATATGTTTCCCTTGCCAACATTATTGGTAGGTTTCTTATCCCCCTTACCCTTCTTTCGTTGTTTCTTTTTTCTGTCAGATTGTTGGGTGGCCTTCGAGTTTGTCAATTGCACACTATGTACATCTGATGTTTGAGTAGGGGGAGTATTCAAACCAGTGGTCTGGCTGGTCGTTTTCTTCTGTATTGACAATTGTTGCAATTTATTCGGCAGTTGATCAGCGGGATTCATTTGCACTAAACCAACTATACCATCGACATGTGGTCCAGATCTTTGTCTAGTCTTGTCAATTATCGACCGCGGTGCATCTTGAAAAACTTCATAATGTAAACCAGACTGAGAGTAAATCAGCTCTAGCTATTGAGCTCTCATTATCTCTTCTTCTTCTTAAAATACCCCCGACGTTGTGACGTCTTTAGATAACCTTGGTACTAAAGAATTAAGGAACCACTCAAGCAGGAATGTTGGTGGGACTGGTACTTTTATCAAACTCTTCCAGCGTCTCCATTCTCATATGTGATCTGAGATATGATCTGCCTTTGTCTGCTCAAAGTTGTCCAGCAACTCGGTGTCGGTGTCGTATCTCATAGGTAATTGAAAATGGTTTAAGAAATCCATTGCCAATTCACCAAAGGTAGAGTATCTTGAGTGGTCGATCTCAATGTAACATTTCACAACACTCCCTATGAGAGTGCGTTGAAACAAACACAATTGAATGGAGTTGTCTCTCAAAGAGTTGGACGAGCACCACAAATGGAAGGTAGTCACATGATCGCCTGGATCTTCATTAGACTTAGCTTCAAAATTTGGAATGTATGAAGGAAACTTGGTTGGCATAGGAGGCCAATGCAGATCATGATAGATGGTGTCATTTAATAACCTTGTAAATTCTGGCAAGTGTCAAGTTTCCAGAAACGGTAATTTGGGTTGTTGATTATAACCAGGGAAAAAGGATCCTAAAGTTTGGCTAGCACCAAGTTGCCAGGAAAA
This sequence comes from Picea engelmannii, assembly GCA_009831015.1. Lineage (NCBI taxonomy): Eukaryota > Viridiplantae > Streptophyta > Pinopsida > Pinales > Pinaceae > Picea > Picea engelmannii. The sequence continues at coordinate 21,689 of WSFP011341777.1, forward strand.
GTTAGGTTGTTGGCCAGATTTATGGTAATAACCATGGTCGTGACCAGCATACAGATTCTACACTTGTTGATACTTCATCGGATGAATCCCGTAATAGGATGTGAAATGTTGGGCTTGCGTTGTCTTCCAAGTATTTTAGGAAGGGTTGACCCCTACTGATTCGACGAGCATAGGTTATGAGCCTTGCCCAGGGTTCCATCGGCTATGGAAGGGGTTTCCCTCGGTCGGCATCCCTGATGAGGGAAATGATCCCTGCCACAGATTCCAAGGTCCCTGTGAGGAAGGACTTCTTGAGTTTTCCCCCTGTATAGGAATAGTACCCTGCACAGGCTTTTGTTTTCCATAATCGAGGTTTCCCTCAGCCGAGACGATAGTTGATGAGAATGCATTGTTACCAAACGTGCCAAACAAAGAGAACAGTGTCGAACCTACCAGCATGTTATAAGAAAGAAGTCCTTGACTACCTGCTCCAAATGAACTATAGTTTACATTTGTCCCGACGGAGTTCTAGTGAGCACCACCGAGTGAAGGGGATGGAGGTATATGACCCCCTCCGTAAGGGAAATCATTATAGGGAGCTTAGGTCCCCCCCATGGATCTTTACAAAGGAGCGTTTGAGATCCCTACCCCTAGACCTAAAGTTTGTAGAGTGGAGTAGGAAAGGAAAAAGTTCATATCGAATCCAGGCATCCCATATGAGAACGAAGGGTTTTTCGCACTCTGGGTGAAAGGAGCAGTGATCTCCGCCATAGATGGAATCAGACCATTTCCCAAGGTAGAGGTGGTCAATACCATGGTGTTTCAGACCGACGACGATTGGTTAGGAGCTAGAAAACCCCCTATAGTGACGATCATGGAGGGAATATGAGGACCCTGAAGAAGAAGTAGCATTTGTCTCCATCGTTTCTTGTGACACTACCTGACACTCATAAGGTTTAACCTGTATGATGATGGGCATCGATAGATCAGTGATCGGAGGGTTATACGGACTAAGAGCTTTTGCTCCGAGGTCAAAAATGGTTGGTTCCTCTGGAATCAAATTTTCTCCTCTTGGATATGAGTCGGGCTTAGTTTATTGTGGCTCGGTCACCTCAAAAGACCCTTGTTGGTCTAGTCTTTGCCTTAGTGGTGGCAGGGATGGCTCCAGATTAACCGGCGATAGGCCAAGAAGCCTTTGCGACTAGCAGAGCTCCTGATCCTCCACAGTGTGATAAGATAAAAGACACACTAGGGATTTCTATTTAATTTTAAATACCAGTACACACTAGAAAAAGATCTTATGAGACAATACAAGCAGATCACTAGCTAGTTGGAAGAACAATTACACCAGCCAACACTAGAGCAACTTACCGGTGCATGTGCAACTCGAATACAAAATCACCCTCCGAGTATACTCTGCAAAGCATGGCTCAATTTCTTCCCTAGGTACCGCGGTATACCCCCGTAGTCACCTGTGTATGTTGCTAAGATAAAGGAAACTAGGTTGTCATCACGCGAACAGTCGCCAGGCGGGTACAGTTGACAGTCAGGTGGACTGCAATGAGCAGGGTATCAAGCCCGAAACCTATCAAGGGTATTGAAATAAAGTGTTCTGGAAGATGACTGAGGACCTTGAACGGATTCAAGACCCACAAAGCTCCATGGAAAATGCAATCAACGAAATCCCAAGATAATCCCTCTATATGCATTCCCCACTATGCTTGGTCCGACTTTGGAGGGGTTATCTCTGCTAACTTTTTGCACACGACCTTGTGTTTAGTCCCTTTGTTAGAGGGGGGTCCCTGATAAATTTCACTATTACTAGACTTTCAAGCACTCCCTAAGATAGAATCTTATGTTTTTTTTTATAGCCTTGAAGAGTTTCCTCTCCAATCCTAAATCAAGGCTCTAGCCTAGACTAAATTGATAGAACCTACAAACACAAAGTCTAATAACTTTTAATTAAGCGTTAAGTTTAGTGTTTTTCTTAAGTCAAAGGGAATGGAAGTGAAACTAGTGATTTTCTTTAAGAGGTGAAAGAGAAGAGCATAAGATGAAACTGAAAACAAACTACTTCTTCTTCACAAATAAAGATTTGCCAATTTAAACTCTTTAACCAAACTTTTTCGTAACTACTTTTCTCAGATCTTTGAAAAGAAAAACTTAAAACAAGATTTCGCTCGACTATGAGATACTTAATCTCCTAAGCATTCAAATGAAGAACTTAAGAAAATTTTCTTTTTCCTTGGTAAATAAAGCAACTAACCTGAACTACTTTTACCAAAAAAAGAAATGAATTTTTTTTTTACTGTTTTATGCTTCAAAACAAAAAATTTGAAAATGAAATCTTTTCTTTTATTATAAAGAAAAAAAGGGGAAAATGATGACAAGTCAAGACCAAGAAATGACTTCTATCCCATCGCAGATCGCTGGGAGTCACTGACAATACCAAGCATGCAGATCAGAACAGACTCACAAACTTGTCTAAAAACCCTAATGAGGAAAACACAAGAAATCTTTGATAAAAATAAATCTATGTTGAGGTCATACCTAGGCTACATACTATTATAACAGAGACTAGGGATAGATAGGGAAAACCCCAGAGAAGTGTGACTTCTGACAGGGAAGAGGATGACAGCCTCTTCTTTAAAAAAAAAAAATCTCAACACAAGCACGCTACTGACACTTCAGCAGCCTGTGTATGTATGTGGGTTGTCCAAAGGCAGGGCGTATATGTACATGTGCAGGCCCACTACAGGTCATGTACACCTCGGTAACTTCTCAAAAAAATGAAAACCAATAGTCCAGAAAAGGTAGGGAGTACTAGTATGGAAGACCAAAATCCCTTAAATACACAGAAGCTTACAGAAACTCAAAAAATAGTAAATAAACTGATTCAAAGCACCCAAACAAATATCCCAAAAAAAATCCTAGAGGTCTCCACAATATGGTTGCCAATTTTGTTATAGCAGGAAAACACCTCTACAGACTACACCAAGGTTCTAAAGTGCAGGCAGAGCTAACCGTCTAAAGTCTCCTAATTTTTAAAAATTATCCCGTCATTATCCCACAATCATACATAAAAGACAAAGTATAGGGATCCGATAGGCATACCTTAAACTCCATGTCCAGTGTCGATCCCTTTACGCTTAGTTGTTTCTCAACTATAGATATCCTCCCAAGGACAACCTGCGTTTACAAAATGTAAGAAAATCATAAAGATTTAAGACATCATTTGGCAGGATGGAAAAATTATTTCTTTATATCAATCTCACAAAAGTCGCTTACAATATGAGACCAACAACTGCTCCTCGAACTCAGTCCTGAGCTCCTCTTCACCATGCACCAACTGCTTCCACATATTCTTCTCCTCTTCAGTTATCTCTAGGGAAATGGAAAGGGTTTGCAATGGAGGAGGAAGAAATTTTGGCTCAAACTCATAATGTGGTTGCAAAATATTGGGGCAAAGGGGGGATACTGAAATGGGCAGAGTTTATATTCTCTCATGCTTCCCTTTGGCATGGGACCCCAACACCTTCTTTTATAGGCCAAAAATATAGTAACGGTTGGGGTGACTAGCTATGGGTAGTCAAATGGTTAGGTAACGACCCAAAAACCCGTATCCCTTTGAAATTTTTATTTTTCGTGCTTTTTTGTGAGTGTACATGGGCTGTAGTGGTGCAACAAGAGTGTGTACATGGGTAGTAGTGGTGCAGGGCACATACATCTTAAAAAAATATTTTTTTAGAAGATTTTTTCAGTGATGGCTTGGCAAAGATAGCAAGTGAGATGGCCTGATGTCAGGTATGCATGTCTGGTGCAATTTAGGGTCTCTTGTGAAATGCATCTCTTGTGTATCTTTGGTGAGAATCTTGTGTGTATCTCTTATGTATCTCTTGAGAACGTATTGAATATCTATTCTGATGGAGAGAGAGTATGGAGGATCTCATGGATGCATCAAAGTTTCGGCAAGTCTGAGGTCTTGACAGAGAAATTTTTAGAATTTCATAAACCCTAGTTTCTGGGGCATACGCGGGCTGACAGTGTATTAGGGTGCATAAATGCAGAGTTATAAGCGATCTTTCAGTGTATAAGGGTGCGTACATATGTAGGCTATCAATGCATTAGCGTGAGTACATGTTGGTAAAGTCATGGAAACTTGAGAAGATGAAGATGTAGAGGTTCCAGATTCTAAGATGAAGCTTTCGGGAAGGCCTATAGTGCTCAGATACATCAGATCTATCCATTGGTTCAAAATGTATGGTTACATGTTTGTCTTGATGGATACTCTTGCTTATTGTTTGGTGAATTCTTAAGGCAGTCTTGGTATGGTTGTTATGATGTGGTTTGAGTTGGTTGATGGAGTGAGCAACACTCTTATGATTCAGTATTGATATGATGGCTATAGTATACTGGTTTTTTACACATGTTTTAGTAGCATTCATATTATATGATTGAGAATCATGAGCAGGCTATTGGAGAGATTGGATGTGTTGTGACTGGATGTGGGTCGGATTGGACAGTGAGAGACATAAGAGAATGTGATTGCAGGTTGCAAAGGATCTGAGTATGTGATGAAAAGGATAAACCCTAATCACTCAGAAGTTATACACAGACTATAGTAGAGAATGGTCGAATACATACATAGGTTGTACTACCCATAGGGCGCAAACATACGCATGCTTCACTACCAATAGGTCGTGTACCTGTGATAGATTGATATTTGTGGAGGAGTGTTGCCTCATCTTAGTTAGTTTTTAGGATGTAAGCTGAGTCTTACATATAGAGATGGTGCTCTTGTAGAGTTGCACTCTATTCAATTGTTGTTGATAAACCCCAAGGATTGAAGTCCATAATAAAAAATAAAATTGTACATACATCTTGTATTATTTGTGTTCCTTTTGGTGATGATTTGACAATGATATATGGTTGATATATGTTGATGATATGTTTTCACATTTAAATGTTTATAAAAGATAGCAATGGTTAATGAGTTAATGGTGATTGCTAACTAATGAGTTTTGTGTAAGAGGGAAGTTTTTGGGAAAAAGAGCCCTACATTGTTCACCCCCCCTCTTAGTGTAGTCGGTGTGTCCACATTACTAGGAGAAGTAAAAGGGTTTACACCCTCCTAGTACTTCCTAGTTATCCTTGCTTTCCTTGGGGAGTAAAAGGGTTTACACCCCAAAGGCGATAACATTTCTAGATTACTCTTTATTTGACTCCATAACCCAATAGCTAAAGGAAATAATCTAATTGCATTGGAGAAATAAAATATTGCATTGGTTAATGTGAAAACGCAGGATTTTGAGATTGTCTAAATTGGAACCAATTCTATGCTATATTTGCTTAGTTGAGCCACTAGGGAATCTCATTTTTCTAAGTGAGTCTTGCTACTGTTATAAAATTTAATCTATAGCCATTAGGGATGGAAAAACCCTAATTCAAATCTCATAATTACTCACAAACCAACCGTCAGAATTCGGTAAAAATTTTCCCCTATCCTATACTAGTCTCAATGCACTTTTTGGGTGGATTGTTGGAAAGTTTTGGTGGTTGATTTATTTTTTGTAACAACATGTTTGATACAGACATAAGGATGATAATTATCTATGTAGTACTTGTTTATGAAAACCTTATTTTGTTGCTAAAGTACTATTGGCACAGGGGCAGACCCAAGGTTCAACGCTACAAAAACGTACCAACAAAACCCTAACTACCGACCCTTTCGACAACACCTGCGAAGCAGATGAAGTCTTACCCGAGGTAGAGGCAAGGTGGTTGTAGGAATTCGGTGTCTGCAACCTTAGCTGGGACACAGATCTGTGATTGTAACACCTTAACAGGGCACTTAGCAGTTATAGTTCATCAATATCCAATCTTAGTTTATAGTGCAGTTAAACCCTAATTGCATAGCATTGCAGTATTTAACTAGATCTACTATATTCAAGAGCTAATCACATACACATAGGCCATATCTAGTATTCATCCATACCATTAAGCACATAACATTAACATATTTATCTACCATTCATCTATATTGAAGCACTAAGAAAATTAACATATAAACACATCAACACATCGCACAAAGAAGAGCAACACAGCATGTACGTGGTTCACCCCCACCCTGGGGCTACATCCACCAAATCTTCATATTCTCTATTAGCTTCTTCAATCAGTTACATGCACAGAGCCACAAAAACCCTACTCCGCAAAGAACAGGAGATATACGCACCTCACTAGATCATCCTTCCCCGGGCTAGGTGTTATCACTGAAATTTCATCCGCAAATGGTTACTGGAATCCAGCATCTTCAAACAACTATTAGTTCACCCATGGACCAAAAATCACAAAAACTGCATTTCCAAAAGGTCCAAAACTATACAACTATTTATAAAATCAACATGCACTAAGGATATATAGGAATCACCCATACGTGAGCCAGTCAAAAATGCCAGAAACGTGCACATGCGCCCGAGGTGCGACTGTGGATGCTAAAAGTCGTGCACACCTCAGAACGTTGCATTTGTGATGTTGGTCAGCTTCCCACCCACTTCTAGTTTAGCTTCCAAGTCGATTTGAAATCCAAATCTCGGCTAAATCTAGCTGGGTGGTTGGTCAAAGACCTAAGGGTGCCCTAAATGGCCCCTTGTTCACACTAAAGGTTGGTTAGATAATGCCTCAAAGCTATTCTATAAAAAGAGGCCATGGGTGCACTACATTTTCAAGGAATTCATTTGTATTGTTATGTTGCCTATATTCTCTTAAAGGATCCTCTTTTGATGTAGGAGCATCTCCCACATCGAGCGAGCTAGCGCGGAGATAATCGGACAACTAGACAAGCGCCAGCACAAGTTTTGAAAACACCTTGAAGTTGTTGCGCGATCTTAAATGAGCCATTAAGATGAGGCGCACTTGTATATCGTAATGGACCTTGAGTGGATTTCTCTCGTCCTTAGTAGATAGATGACATTTAAAGTAGTTAATGCAGGTAGATAGAAATTTAATTCTATATTAGACTGTTCGAGAGCGCACGAGGGAAATGGGATATAGACACCCTCATTGTGCATTTGTATTACTATTGAAGTAGGAAGAGCATAGAATAAAAGCAGAGAGTTGTGGAAGAACACCCATGTACAGAGCTTGAATTAATAGAAGAGGTTGATTCAAATCCATGGTTTTGTGTTTGTTCTCTGTGTATGTATGTTGAATGCTATGCTCATGAGTATTTACTTCATGTTATGCATTTTCTTTATATTCTATGTATGAATGATTTCTTACTGAGTGTTTGAAATCTGAGAAAGGAAATAGGAGAAATGAGTTTCAATTGTTTCTCTATCTGAGCAAGGATTCCTGCAAGGAGTGCAGTTGAAGTCGTCCGCAAGGAGTGCATTGACAGAAGGCTCAGATAGTTTAACTCTTGTTCTCATTCACCCAGAAGTGAAATTGGGTTATAGGAGCCATGCAAGGAGTGCGCAGGCTAAGGAAAGTCTCAGTTGTGAATCTGAGTGGAGCATTGAAGGACTGTTGTTGCAGGTGTGCGCAGGGTCAAAGGAATTCAAGCACTTGAAGTGTTTGAAAATCCATCACAAGGAGTGCATGGAAGGACCCTCTTTGAGGCTTGAAGTTGTGAAAATCTCAGGAGGGATAAGACTTTCAAATCTGTTGAAGGATCGCACAAGAAGTTAGTGTCGTGAAGTGTTTAAACAGGCATTGCAAGTTTGTGTGCAAAAGGACAAATTATTGAGGGGGAACACTTGGTCCTTCGTAGAAATCATCAAAGGGAAGAGATCGATAGTCAGGAATTAGTGGGGAGGATTAGCGAAACCCCGCCAGCCGTCAGATATGCCAGAGAAGCGAGGAGGATACAGTTACATCCGGAGTCTAATCTCAAGGGATTGTGGACCGTCGGATCTGCACATAGTTACCTGCCAACCGCCCGATTTGACAGGAGTTGCATAGGGTTTAAGCCTTCGTGAGCAGAGGGGAAAATCCGGGAAGGCATCGGGATATTGAGGCATCGGGAATTCAAAGGTCAAGAATTCAAGACCTTTTTGAGTCTCGCAACAGTGAACGGATCATAGCCATGGATCTCAGGTAAGACACGTGTCGGTTGACCGCTCGATAGGATATTTGATCATTGGGGTTCATAGGAGTGAGTGGTTTTGATTTTTCATTTGGCGAAGTCTGAGGTTCGATCTGAACCGCCCATCATTCGGGACGTGCGTCGAAAGATATGAAGAAGTCGGGGTTCGGCAATTCAAGAGTCCTGGAGACAAGGGAGACGTTGCATCAGGAATCGTGATATCGCGAAATGCGATATCCCGACAGCTAAAGGAGCGTGAGGCCACACGAATCGATGAGAGGAAAGGTGGCATACTGTTTCGGAATTCGAGGAAAGGAAAGTCCCGAAACCATAAACATCAGGATTCACGATATAGCGAAGTCTGAAATTCCGACGAGGTGACAGGGACATGGACAGATCAACCTTGCAAGCGCATTGGAATTTCGATGTATCGGGGATTGGGGGTCGGTAAAGCGAGTTTTTTTGGACATTTCAAGTGTTGAAATCCTGATAGGAGGAACCCTGATAGCAAAGTAAAAGGTCATCATTGACTTACATCAGATTTCAGAGAATCACGAGAAACAAACGCGTGACCACAGAACTCGCGAAGTCGCGAAGTCCGATTTCCCGATAGAAGAAAGGGAGATCCCGTGAGAGAGTTGTTGTGGGTGAAAATTTCTCGATAGGGAAATAGAAGAGCCTTTTAGTTCTTCGGGCCGAGGAAGAAGGAAATATCCTGTGAGCAGACGTGCCTGAAGAGCGTGTCTGCGTCAAGTGGTATCAGAGCCCAAGAAGTAGTCTTTTCTTTCTATAGCAGAGAAGGGAAGGATTCACCATGCCGCCAAGGAGAAGGGATAGGCAATCACCCGACCCAGAGGAAAGGGAAAACTCGAGAAGAAGGGGTAGGCAAGTGCAGAATCCAGAAATGGAGAGGGAAATGTGTGATCTACGAGCCAGACTTGAAGACATGGAGACAGCACAAAGATGCATAGTTGGCATTGGCGATCTTAGTGATTCTGAAAGCGAAGTCGAGGTTGAGCGTGAAGAAGAATTTGCACCCAAGGATGCATCAAATGAACGTTTAATCAAAGCTATTGCAAGGATGGGTGCAAAAGCAAAGATGGACATTCCAGTTTATGAGGGAAACTTGGATGCAGAATAGCTTCTAGACTGGATTAGAGATCTTGACACATACTTCGACTATGAAGATGTTGAAGAATATAAGAAGGTCAGGCATGTTGTCACAAGGTTAAAGGGACACTCAACATTGTGGTGGGATGAGCTACAAGCTGACAGACACTGCAAGGGCAAGCAGAATATCAAGAGCTGGGATCGAGTGATCACGAAGATGAAAGCGAAATTCATCCCCAGGGACTATCAAATTACTCTGTTTAGGAGAATGCAGAACTTGAGAAAGAAGCTGATGACAGTGAAAGAATATACTAAGGAATTCTACAGACTGAACATCAGAGCAGGTCATCAGGAGAGCAATGATGAGAAAGTTTCCAGATACATGAATGGCCTGAGATATGATATCCAGGATGAGATGAGCGTGGTAACCATCCGGACTATGGAGGATGCTTATCAGATGGCTCTGAAAGCTGAAGAGAAGTTGAGTCGAAAGCAAGGTCAAAGGGGTCGAGGCAGAAGTTATCCCAGAGGCAAATCGGTTGCCCAAGAAAAATATTAGAAGCCCAAGGAAGACTGGAAGAAACCTTAGACTCAAGTCGAGAGAGGTGGAATTTCACAGCGAGGGCAATACATTGAGCAAAGAGGAAAGCATACTGAGTAGAGAGGAAATTATGTTGATAATAATACTTTTCCTCATACTAGAGGCGGAGGAAGAGGAAGAGGTGGAGTAATCACATGCTTCACATGTGGAAAGAATGGGCACAAGTCTTACGAGTGTCCAGATAAAAAGAAATATGGAGGAGAAGCTCACATCATCGAAGCGCAGAGGCAAGATGTTGAGGCAGAAGACGCTGAAGGTGGAAGGTCGTTGATGATGCGGAAAGTTCTCTTAACACCAGAGAAGGAGGTGGAGAGTTCATTCCAAAGGACCAGACTTTTCAGGACTGCTTGCAAGACCAAGGACAGGGTATGCAAGGTCATAGTGGACAGTGGTAGCATGGATAATCTCGTATCTATGGAGATGGTAGAGAAGCTGGAGCTGGAGATGACTAATCATCCAAGCCCATATAGAGTTTCATGGCTACAAAAAGGACACTAGGTAACTGTCACTAAACAATGCTTGGTTGAATTCAAGATAGGAGGATATAATGATAAGATCTTGTGTGATGTTATTCCCATGGATGTTTGTCATCTATTCTTGGGTAGACCATGGCAATATGATAGAAATGTGATTCATGATGGGAGGATGAATACATATACCTTAGAAAAGAATGTGAGGACTCATATGTTGCTTCCAATTAAGGATAAGGAGGTAAAAATGGAAGTAAGCAACACTGTATTTCTCATGAGTGGGAAGGAACTTCTTATAGAAGTTAAGAAGAAGGAGGATCCACAATTCTTTGTGGTCAGGAAACCAAGGATTGTTCTGACTAGCACAAGAATGGATGATTTACCAGGAGAAGTTCAGGAACTGCTGGAAGAGTTCGCTGACATAGTAGTGGACGAATTACCTCGTTCGTTGCCACCGATAAGGAATGTGAGTCATCATATTGATCTCATACTAGGAGCCATTTTACCAAATAAAGCCACGTACATATTGACGCCGCAAGAGAATGAAGAGGTCAAAAGACAAGTCCAGGAGTTGTTGGACAAAGGTTTGGTCAGGGAAAGCTTGAGTCTGTGTGTTGTTCCAACAGTACTCAATCCAAAGAAAGATGGAGGCTAGAGGATGTGTACTGACTCGAGAGCGATCAATAAGATAACGATCAGGTACAGATTTCCATTGCCGAGGATGGATGATTTAATGGATTGCTTAAGTGGAGCCAAGTATTTTTCAAAGATCGATTTAAAAAGCGGATATCATCAGATTCGCATGAGAGAAGGTGATGAGTGGAAGATAGCATTCAAAACAAACAAAGGGCTATATGAATGGCTTGTTATGCCATTTGGATTAACAAATGCGCCAAGTACCTTCATGAGGTTGATGAACGAAGTCCTGAGGGAGTTCATCGGGAAATTTATCAATGTATATTTGGATGACATACTGATCTACAGTAGATCAATGGGTGAACACTTAAAGCATTTGGATACAGTGATGCAGAAGCTAAAACAGGAGAAGTTGTTGATAAACATGAAGAAATCCTCGTTTATGAAGACAAAGCTCATTTACTTGGGATTTGTTATTTCAGCAAATGAGTTGAGGATGGACCCAGATAAGGTGGAGGTAATCAAAAATTGGCCATCACCGAGGAGCATATTTGAGGTGAGAAGTTTTCACGGGTTGGCTAGTTTCTACCAAATGTTCATTAGAAATTTCAGTAGAATCAATGCAGCGATGATGGATGCAGTGAAGAAAAGACATAAATATTTTCACTGGACAGAAGAGGTTGAGAAGAGTTTCAATCTATTGAAACGGAAGATCACGGAACAACCAATTTTGGTATTACCGTATTTCCAAAAGACATTTCAGGTAAAATGCGATGCAAGAGGATTTGCGATAGGAGCAGTCTTGAGTCAAGATGACAGGTCGATTGCATATTTCAGCGAGAAGCTGAATGAAGAGAAAGTGAAGTACTCCACATATGACAAGGAATTTTATGCCATCATTCAGGCATTGAAAAAGTGGAGGCACTATTTGATTCCAAAGGAATTTGTTTTGTATAGTGATAACCATGCATTACAGTTTGTGATTCAATAGGAGAAGTTGAATCAGAGGCATGTTAAGTGGGTTGAATACATGCAGAATTTTAAATTTGTGATTAAACATATTTATGGTACTGCTAACAAAGTTGTTGATGCTTTGAGCAGGAAGTGTTTGTTGTTGCAGGAATTCAAAGTCAAAACATTGGGTTTTGATGATCTCAAAGACATGTACACAGAGGATATAGACTTCAAGGAAGCGTATGAAGCAGCTGAGAATCCAGTTCTCAGAGATAGAAGCCAGTGGGCCGAATACATGATCCAAGAAGGATTGTTGTTTAAAGGCAATCAGATGTGTATTCCAAATTGTTCCATGAGGGAGAATCTACTGAAGGAAAAACACAGTGGAGGATTGGTTGGAAACTTCGGTCATGACAAGACATTTGCAAAGCTGAGCGAGTCATACTTTTGGCCAGGGATGCGATCAGAGGTCAAGAGATTTGTGGACAGATGCAGAATTTTCCAGCATTCGAAGGGAAGGAAGTAGAATATGGGATTTTATCAACCATTGCCCATACCAGAAAGGTCGTGGGATGCGATTAGCATGGATTTTGTATTGGGGTTTCCAAGAACACAGAGAGGTTGTGATTCAATATTTGTGGTGGTGGATAGATTTTCCAAGATGGCACATTTTATCCCATGTCAGAAAACCAGTGATGCGACTCACATCGTGAACCTTTTTTTCAAAGAAGTCATTCGACTTCACGGCTTGCCAAGGGGTACAGTTTCGGATAGGGATACAAAGTTCGTGGGACATTTCTGGAGGACATTATGGAAGAAGTTGGGGACTAACTTGACGTTTATTTCAGCTTATCATCCTCATATGGATGCACAAATGGAAGTGGTGAACAGAAGTCTGGGAGACTTGTTGAGAGGCATGGTGGCAGAACACCACAGCCAGTGGGACAACATATTACCATAGGCAGAGTTTGCATATAACGACTCAATAAATAGGAGCACAGGTCAGAGTCCTTTTCATATTGTTTATGGCATGCAACCGAGGGGAATTTCTGAATTGAGGGATTCAAAACAGACTGCGACTAGGAGCACTAGTGTAGAAGAATTTGTTGAGGCGATGAAAGAACTTCATAGCTAGGTGAAGGAGCGACTGCTGAAATCAAGCCAAGAATATAAATGCAGACCTGATCAGCATAGAAGACAACTTCAATTTGAGGTTGGTGACTTAATTTTGGCACATTTGAGAAAGGAAAGGTTCCCGAGGGGAACATACAATAAATTGAAAATGAAGAAAATCGGACCATGTAAGGTCTTGAAGAAATTGGGGAGGAATGCTTATGAGATTGAATTACCCAATGGGATCGGAATCTCTCCGATATTCAATGTCTCGGATTTATAACCATATAAACCTGAGGACGTAGAAGCAAAAAATGAGCAACCAGTGATCCAGTGGACAAAGCAAATGCCAGTTGCAGAGAAGCCACAGATGGAGTGCATACTGGACAAGAAAGTGAGCAAGAGGACCAGGAAAAAAGAATACTTTGAGTATCTGGTCAAATGGAAGAACCATCCAGAGGAAGATGCCAGCTGGGAGACTGAAGCTGAGATACAGAAGCATGGACAGACCATGCAGGAGCTCATGGACAGGAGCCCATGAAAGTTTACAAGCGAGGGAGTATGATGCAGGAGCATCTCCCACATCGAGCAAGCCAGCACGTAGACAATCGAACAGTTGGACAAGTGCCAGCACAAGTTTTGAAAACACCTTGAAGTTGTTGCACGATCTTAAATGAGCCATTAAGATGAGGCGCACTTGTATATTGTAATGGACCTTGAGAGGATTTCTCTCGTCCTTAGTAGATAGACGACATTTAAAGTAGTTAATGCAGGTAGATAGAAATTTAATTCTAGATTAGACTATTCGAGAGCGCAAGAGGGAAACGAGATATAGACACCCTCATTGTGCATTTGTATTATTATTGAAGTAGGAAGAGCATAGAAGAAAAGCAGAGAGCTGTGGAAGAACACCCATGTACAGAGCTTGAATTAATAGAAGAGGTTGATTCAAATCCATGGTTTTGTGTTTGTTCTTTGTGTATGTATGTTGAATGATATGCTCATGAGTATTTACTTCCTGTTATGCATTTTCTTTATATGCTATGTATGAATTATTTCTTGCTGAGTGTTTGAAATATGAGAAAGGAAGTAGAAGAAATGAGTTTCAATTGTTTCTCTATCTGAGCAAGGATTCCTGCAAGGAGTGCAGTTGAAGTCGTCCACAAGGAGTGCATTGGCAGAAGGCTCAAATAGTTTAACTCTTGTTCTCGTTCAGCCAGAAGTGAAATTGGGTTATGGGAGCCGCGCAAGGAGTGCGCAGGCTAAGGAAAGTCTCAGTTGTGAATCTGAGTGGAGCATTGAAGGACTGTTGTTGCAGGTGTGCGTAGGGTCGAAGGAATTCAAGCACTTGAAGTGTTTGAAAATCTGTCGCAAGGAGTGCATGCAAGGACCCTCTTTGAGGCTCAAAGTTGTGAAAATCTCAGGAGGGATAAGACCTTCAAATCTGTTGAAGGATCACACAGGAAGTTAGTGCCATGAAGTGTTTAAACAGGCATTGCAAGTTTGCATGCAGAAGGACAAATTATTGAGGAGGAACACTTGGTCCTCCGTAGAAATCATCAAAGGGAAGAGATCGACAATCAGGAATCAGTTGGGAGGATTAGCGAAACCCCGCTAGCCATCAGATATGCTAGAGAAGAAAGGAGGATACAGTTACATCTGGATTCTAAGCTCAAGGGATTGTGGACCGTCGGATCTGCACATAGTTACCCGCCAACCGCCCGATTTGACAGGAGTTACATAGGGTTTAAGCCTTCGTGAGCAGAGGGGAAAATCCGGGAAGGCATCGGGATATCGAGGCATCGAGAATTCAGAGGTCAAGAATTTGAGACCTTTTTTAGTCTCGCAATAGTGAAGGGATCATAGTCGTGGATCTCAGGTAAGACACGTGCCGGTTGACCGCTCGATCAAAGATTTGGTCATCGGGGTTCATAGGAGTGAGTGGTTTTGATTTTTCAATTGGCGAAGTCCAAGGTTCGATCTGAACCGCCCATCATTCGGGACGCGCATCAGAATATCTGAAGAAGTCGGGGTTTGGCAATTCGGGAGTCCTAGAGACAAGGGAGACGTTGCATCAGGAATCCTGATATCCCAACAGCTAAAGGAGCGTGGGGCCACAGAAATCGATGAGAAGACAGGTGGCAAACTGTTTCGGAATTTTGGGAAAGGAAAGTCCCGAAACCATAGACATCGGGATTCACGATATAGCGAAGTCCAAAATCCCGACGAGGTGACAGGGATGTGGACATGTCAACCTCGCGGGTGCATCAAAGTTTCGGTGTATCGTGGATCGGGGGTCGGTAAAGCGAGTTGTTTTGGACATCGCAAGTGCTAAAATCTTGATAGGAGGAACCCTGATAGCAAAGTAAAAGGTCAGCATTGACTTACATCGGATTTCG
>ML845071.1:0-16238 GCA_009831015.1 Picea engelmannii
TTAGGCCATCTCATTTTTATTTCTGAATTTCAAACTAACTTATTACTTTATTGATTTATTTTTATTACCTAATATTAACGACTATTTTAATATAATCCCAATCTAACTTATTACTTTATTAATATCCTTTTATTACCTAATCTCAATGATTAACTTAATATTTTATTCACTCTGCTCCTTATTTCTCTTTCCTCTCTTCAATGGTCATTTACCAACCACTTCATTTAAATACAAACCACAACACACTTGTTTCAACATAGTAGCTTCATTTGTCTCTAATGACGGGTGGAGTGTCCACTCAAAACGTTGGATGTTTGAAAACCTCATACAAAGTTTTATCCAGAAAATTTGTATAGCAACAAAGAAATATATTTAAACAACAAAGTTAAACAAAAAACAAACAAATGAAAATATACAAAAAAACAAATAACCAAACCAATAAACAAATAAAAATTAAAAAACATTTTTTTTAAACAATCCATTTAAAACCTAATAAGAAAAATATTCACCAATTGTTTGATGGGGGAGGGGGGTGGGAGATTCTCAGAATCATGCCCCCGAATTTCGTCCACCCTCCCACGCAACCCTCCTTCTCGTCTCCTCTGCTCCTCTCCCTCCCTCTCTTGCTCACATCCGCTCCTCTCCCTTCCCGCCTTCCTCCTTGTTGACGCCTCACAAACTGCTCGAGTGAGAAGAGGGTTGGGGAGGGTAAAGAGAATGTTGTGGCTAATGCTTTATCTAGAAAATTTGAGGACGATGGGCCACTCCTTTCCTATGAAAAATGATATATTGTGGTATAAAGGTTGCATTGTTATGAAAAAAGGTTCGACCTTAAAAAAATGAGTGTTAGAGGAGCTACACTCATCATTGATATTCCGTCACTCTAGCTTTCATAAATCTTATGAAAGAACTAAGGTTTCCTTCTTATGGGATGACATAAAAACATATATCTAGGATTTCATAACATCCTGTGATGCTTTCCAAAGAATCAAGGGAAAGATGGTGAATATACTAGGGGCATTGCAACCACTACCAATTCCAACACATATTTGGATAGACATTTCAATAGATTTTATCATGGGACTCCCAAAGGTGGGCTACAAATCAATCATCATGGTGATTGTTGACTATCTTACAAAAGATACTCATTTTTGTGCCATAGCTCATCCTTTCACTCCTTTTTTAGTTTCCCGTGCCTTCATGGATCAGATCTTTAAGATACATGGTATGCCAACTTCCATTGTCTTGGATCATGACCCCACATTCACCAACAAATTTTGGTAGGAGATATTTAAATTTCAAGGTACACAACTGAATATGAGTAGTTCATATAATCCTCAATGGTCAAAGAAAAGTGGTCAACAAGTGCTTAGAAACCAATTTGAGATGATTTTCTTTCCAAAAGTTGCACTAATGGGTACAATGGCTTCCCCTTGTCGAATGGTGGTACAATACCACTTATCATGGAGCTACCAAAATTACACCATATGAATTTTTTTATGGCCAAAACCTCATGCCAGTGGCATCCTATGTACTAGGAAACTCCAAGGTTCATGTAGTAGATCAAACACTTCACACCAGAGAAGCCATTATTTGTATTCTCAAGGACAACTTGGTTATGGTGCAAAATCAAATGAAACAAAGGGTTGATCAACATAGATCTAAATGTTCTTTTGTTGAAGGGGATCAAGTTTTCTTCGCCTACAACCTTATAAACATACATCAATCAAAGATAAAGTTTCCAATAAGCTAGCTACTAAGTTCTATGGTTCCTATAAAAACATACAATGCATTGGTTAGGTCACCTACAAGCTAGCTCTTCCAACCCACTCCAAGATTCATCGAGTCTTTCACGTGTCCTATTTGAAGAAGCTTGTGGGATCAAATTGCAAAGTGAAAACCAAATTACCATAACTTGATAAAGAAGGTTCTGTTTGGCTCCAAAAAGAAGCAGTATTGGATACCATAGAGCAACAATTGCACCGATTGACGATTAATGAAGTATTGATTCATTGGAAACATTTACAACTAGAAGATTCCACATGGGAACTGACAATGTTTCTACATCAATTTCCTCACCTTCAACCTTGAAGAAAACTCTACTTTCGAAGGGGGAGGGAATGCTAGGGTCTTACCCTAACCCCCTTACTTAGATACTTTATTAATGTATGAGACCACCTTCCTTGAATAAGACCCATTAAATAGTTAGTTAATAGTCATTCATTATAAAAAGGGTCATTTTTATTAATAAGGCCCAAATTATTTAGTCGGCCCTCATTATAAGTGGGTCTGTAAGTAGTTAAGATTCTCTATGGATAGCTATATATTGAGGTAGAAGGTTATGTAATGTTTCATCAAGAATTGCTATTGTGATTAGAGCTTTTCTCTAGGAGGTTGTCCTCTTTAAGAGGGAAGTGAACATAAACTCTCTAGTTTTTATTATCAAGAGATATTTCTCAGGGTTTGTCTATTTTCTCTTGTGTTTTTTTGTTTTGCACTACATTTTATGTGATTGCTCTAAAATTTTGGGCTTAAGTATATCACAGAAGCAATCATGTTTTTTTCCAACTTGTATAGATGACATAGAATCCACATGGGTTTGTGAAAACATAATTCACCATTATGCCAAACCTTGGAAACATTTAGATTAATCAAAAGGAGGAAATGACACTTCCAACCTTGAAGGATGGGAATTGGAGGACACCATTGTATCCATTGATGGTGATAGAGTTTATGATCTTGTTAAAGAAGGTAATATTTTAGCACATGCGCAATATTTCATTTCTTTTTGTTGTATATATTTTAAACATCGTACACACATATATTTACATTGAAAATCATTCTAATTTCTAACAAGTATAAATTTGGCACGATCTTGTATATCGTTGATGTATTCATTGTGGTTGCACCACTAACAAATAAAGAGAACATGAAATATTATTTGATACGATGCAAAAAGACAAAGTGCATATTAATAGAGGGCTACGATGATAATGATTTTATATATGAAAAATGATCTATCATATTAAAAGTTATTTATTTCAAGAAACCCATGAAACTGAGAAGCATGTTCACTTTTAGGACTTTCAACCAAATGTTATAAGTTGGAGATATAGCCATCTGGTGTGTGTTGCTCGCATAAAGTTGATAGAAGTCAAAACAAAGAAAAAATCACAAGTCAAACAATGGAAACTGATGAAAGCAGACCATGAACCAATAATTGAGGATGACATTCTATTACGATGTTGTTTCTAAAAATAAATGCATTATGATATTTGGCACCAAGAACGTATTAGCTATTTGGTTGGTTCTAGGAAAGTTTGTTAGATAAATTTAATCTATGATTTCCGTCAATAGTTTATGTTGTTTAAAGTTTGAATCACTTGTTTTATTTGAATGATCAATGTTTTATCGAATGCTTTGTGTTATTATTTAAATAATTTGTTTTATTTAAGATTAGTTGTTCAATTGAACATTTTGTTTTATTGAAATTATATATGTTTTAAACCATGCGCAACAAATTTGCATTAGGTGTCGAGGGAAAACCAATGCTCATTCTATGATCTACTATTCAATTGAATCACCAATTTTATTGAAATAAACCATGTTTTAAATATAATGATATATTTTGTTCATTCCATTAAGATATTTGGCATTACAAACATATTTCTTGGTTGGTTGGTTGTGTGAAAGTTTGCTAGATAACTTAAATCTATGATTTCCTCAACAATTCATGTTGTTTAAAATTTGAATGACTTGGTTTATTGGAACAATCAATGTTTTATTGGAATGGTCAATGCTCTTTTATTATTTAAGATCAATTGTTCAATTGAAATTTGGTTTTATTGAAATGATATATGTTTTAATGGAATGAATGATATATGTTTTAAATTAGGCCCATCAATTTTCTTTTAAGCTATCACTCTAAAGAGAAAACCAATGCTCATTCTATGATCTATTGTTTAATTGAATGAACAATTTTATTGAAAGGATTTATGTTTTAAATTGAATAATATATTTATTGAATATCAAGTATTAGTTAAAAGTCGTAAACCAATGCTCACCCTATGATGTTTAATTGAATGCTTTGTTTTATTGAAAGGAGATCTATGTTTTAATATGTTGTTTAATTGAATGATTTGTTTTATTGAAATTATTATGTTTTAAATTGAATGATATAATTAATTTATAAATTTGTAAATGGACCATGTCTTAATCCAATACTCAACTTTATAATAGTTCATGACAAACAACTTTATTGATGAATGCACTATACATATATGAGCTTAGCACATCACTAGTAGACACAATAAAATAAGCTAAACATGTGCAAGTACCCTATACCAAATACGCAGATAGTAAACTAAACTTGCAAGTAACATATACATTCAAGTAAATATATAGTAAAAGTACCATATAAAAAAGACAACAAAATTTACCATTCAATATTTGCTTAAATGACTAAATCTCTACTAATTTTTCCAGTTGAAAGCTAAATGCTTGACATATACATGCAAGTAAGATAAACATGTGCAAGTAACCTATACATATAAGTAAGTAGAGAGTAGCCTAAACATGCAAGTAAGTAGATAATAAAAAACTATATCAAATGACAATCGAATTTACCATTCATTATTTTCTTAAATCGTTGAAATCTAAATGATTTATTCTTATACATGTAAGTAAACTAAATGCGTACAAGTACCTTTTACATGCAAGTACATAGATAACAACCTAAACATGCAAGTAAGAAGATAGTAAAAGTACCAGATCAAATGACAAACAAATTTACTATTCATTTTTTGCTTAAATTGCTAAATCGATGTTTATTTTTTCTATTGAAAGCTAAATTGCTTTAACCTATACATGCAAGTAAGCACGTGGTAAATGTACCATATCAAAATGACAACAATTTTTACCATTCATTATTTGCTTAAATTGCTAAATCATTGTTTATTTTTTCTGTTGAAAGCTAAATTGCTTAAACTATACATGCAAGTAGGTAGATAGTAAAAGTACCATATCAAAATAACAAAAAAATTTACCATTTATTATTTACTTAAATTGTAAATCTTTGTTTATTTTTTCCTATGAAAGCTAAATTGCTTAACCTATACATACAAATAACTCAAACACGCAAGTAAGTAAATAATAAAAGTACCATATCAAAATAACAATAAAATTTACCATAAAAAATATGCATCCAAAAGTATATATTATATACTCAAGAGTCCAATATTAAATACATATCCAAAAATATACAAGTCTCCAAAAATGAACACGTCTATATCTAGCTCCACTAAAATCCATGTATGAGATGGACATAAAATCAAGGACAATGTATAAAGATAAGTGTGCATATGCCAAATATGTACCAGAATATATGTCACATCATCTACATACACTTTCTCCTTCTGGGTTACCTAGAACACTTGTACACATGTCCAATAATTTAATTAAAATACCAAAGATGATATTGCATAAATAGTACTAATTTAGAAATATACAAATAAATTGCTACATGAAAAAAATGAAAATGATACATGTACATGTGTACCTAAAAAAGAATTATGGACCATTACCTGAGTGGTGAACAAGGCATTTTGAGAGATCTGGCTAATATCAACATTTTGAGTGGATTGCTCCATAACAAAATCAGAATTACTCATTGATGGAATCTACAACCAACATTTCAATCTAAGAAAAGTTTGTTCACATAACTTTAGATATAAGTTCAAATAAATGTTGCTAAAGGTGTACAAACAATTATATACATATAGAGGAAAATGTACCTCATCCAAATTATCCAAGCCCTGCACTCTTTGAGATCCTAATTAAATTGTCATTCATCAAATGAGTGAACTGGAATCAATAAACATAGACAATTTTCATTGTCATATATCTCTAGATAGGCCAAATAAGTTTCAAATAACCAAATTATTCTAATACATGAAACAATAATTAATTATTACATATATTAAGTCCAATGTTCAATGTATATGTCTACAAGTGTATACCAATCCCATGCCCTTAGCCTCATGGGTGAGTAGATCATGCCACTCATCTTGACAACTCTTTTCATAGGTAGTGATATATCGAGCCTCATTTAATCTAATTTTGTGTTAGATTTATCAAAAAAATTCTTTTCAAACCAATATCAATCCCCACAAATGTTGAAATCAAGTGATTAGCTATGGAAACCCTCACATCTTGACCAATTTGAGAGGTACTCTTCATCTCTAAAGGTAAAACTACCACCCTCAGTGTGAAATATACTAGGGGAGGTGGAGGACAAGGTAAGCCAAGATCCCTAAAGACATATTTTTTATTATGTTTTTGACCTTTTCCAACACCATAGTATTTAGATGGAAGGCTTATGTAGTTGTGCTTCATGTTCTACACAAAACTTAGCATAAAACTAATGTGGTACCTTGTCATTCCATGGAAACCTCCCATATGCCGCAATGAATTGATCATAAATATGGTAAGTTATGTCATGGTATTTGAAATATTGAACCTTCAACATTGGTCATTTTGTCCCTTTTTTAAGGTTGAACATGGATATGGCCTGTTGTTTAGAGACTTTTGCCTCTATTGTAGGCCATTTATGTGGGCCTGTATCTCCTTATTTCTCTACATCAAGTTAATAAAACCATTAGTGTTTGGCCCAATTTCCTAATAAATATCAATAAATTTGGAAAGAGAGTGCATAGCTATCTCCAACCTCTATCATCTCTTAATAGGGAAAACCAACTACTCAAGATCACTCTTTATAGTGGTGGGTCTAACCCCTTTACAAGCCATTAGATGACACACATCTTGTGATCTATTCTAGAAACAACATAACAAAGGTCATTTAATTTTTTTTTCCTAAGTTTACCATGGGAGGACACTTTTAACCCCTATTACATGTGACAAATATCAAGACAAGCGATGTTTCCTAGATCACCAAGTTAGATGTAGATGAAATGGTTAATATTGTGTGGAAAGGGGAAGAGTAGTGTCATGTATGACCCTCATAGTCATGTGAGATGATGTATAGGTCATCTTTCTTGTCCAACTAGATTTCAAGACCTAGGAGTATTCAATAATCACTACAAGGAGAACACCTTCTAGCGAAGGTTTTTAGTCTTACAACTTTTGGAAAAAATTTCAAAATACCTCCACTACAACCTCCTCTATTGGTTGCAGAGGTTTTAATGGATGTTCCATATAACTAAAAAAAATTTGGTGGGTGGAGGTTGTAGCAGATGTGTTTTTTTTGGGTGCTTTTATTATCAAAACACATCGGTGCACCCTTACATAAAATGCCCCGGTGAATACCTAAACATAAAATGCACTAGAGAGACCTTACATAAAATGCATCGATACATAAATAAAACCAAAAATGCATCGATGCACCATTACATAAATGACTCGGTGCGTACATAAAACTAAAAGGCATTGGTGCATCGTTGCATAAAATTCCCCAATGCATACATAAAACATAAAACAAAAACACACCAGTTCACCATTACACAAATGCCCTGGTGCGTATATAAAACGAAAATGCACTGGGAAGTTTATAGTCTTTTTTTTGTTAGCTAAATATCCTTGACTTGCGGGATTGGCCTGTGGCTGAGATGCCATGACCAAGGGGCATCTAAGTCGTCAAAATCACCTGGGGATCGCACCAGCCTTTAACATGGCTGGATTTTAGGTGTCCCTAGAGGTTTTGAATCGATGACTTCACTTACGGAGTGCCTTATCAATGCACTCCCTCACCGAATGCTCTACACCATGAGGACATTGGTGAGTTTATAGTTATTACGCCTCAGATTCTGATTTTGTTATATGGAGCACCAATGCACTTTTATTTTATGTCTGTCTCGATGCTTGTATAATTCGTATGTGTTGGTGCCTGTATTACCATGTGCACCAAAAGGTACTGAAATTTCGAATATTCCAGGTGAGATGTCGGCATCATTTTTTGTTTTGAAGCACCGATGCTTTTATTACATATAAAACACCGATGCGTTTATTTTGTTTAAAGCACCAGTGTTATTATTATATTTAGAGAAACGGTGCATATTTATCACATTCCCACCGTAAAATTCTAAAATGATATATATTATTGCACATTATATGCACTGGTGCTTCAGTATAATTAATATGCACCAATGCTTTAGTATGCTTAATATGCACCAATGAGTATAACCCATTACAAAATATCGATTTATATATTATTTCCTGCACCATTTTGTGAGTTCATAAGAATGCACCAACATGTATATATTTTAATTAATTTTTTTTTTTGCAAATATTTTTTATAATAATATTGTTTTTCATATTTTTGTAATTGCATTTTGATATAATGATTGTGTTAATGCCTTATCCAACGGATTACACCTCTATTATTTGCAACAATGTAAATAATTCACATATTAATTAATGAGCTATTTGCAACAATGTAAATAATTCACATATTAATTAATGAGTTATTTACAACAATGTAAATCATTTACATATTAAGTAATCATTTATTTGCAACAATATAAATCATTCACGTATTAATTAATCAACAACACACCATTTACAACATTTAACAATGCAATAAAATAAGAAACCCATTTTATTATATATGAATAAGAGACCCATGGTCATACAAAATGGGACAACGTAAAGGTCCACACTAATAAAAATGGAACCAATATGTATGTTGGTTCATCTCCATACTTTGTTTCTTGCATGTTTAATACGCCATGACAAAACATAGTTGATATAATTAATATAAAGGTCTCTTATTGTTCCATTAATTATAAAACAAGGGATGTTAAACAACATGACTAATTACAAATTGTTCAATTAAACTTTGATAAATCAACACATACTCACAACCCTCACTTAATCCAATGTTGATCAATCGTTCGGTTGGCTCTTCTTTGTATGTTAGAACCTATTAGAAGACATCCATGGACGAGTGTAAATCAATTATTCAAATATAAAGGTCACAAAAAATATGAAAACTTAAGTAACTACGAAAACATAAGTACTCACAAACTTTGCTATCAACCCTTTTCTTCATTGTCGTCTTGTCTTATGTGTTGATTGAGTTCCATTTTTTTTTCTTTTCTGCAAGTAAACAATTGAAAATTATTATTTAATATGATAAATAAATTCGATGTACATAAAATAATAAATGAATGATCATGTACCTCTGATGCACGTTGTTGTTGGGATGCATCCTCCCGTCATGCACTTATGTTAATTTCTTTTACCATCTCCTTATACACCTTTTTGGACATCCCTACTGGCATGTATTGACTTTCCCCTCATTTGTCGCTTGGAATTTTCATAATCTTCCAGAAAAATGAAAAAGAACAATAATTTTTTTTTAAATGGACATGAAAGTAAATATACCGAAACAAATTAATTTGGTAATTAATGAAGCATATTACAAAAAAACATGTTTAGTAATAATACCTTTTATATGTAGGGGTGACAGGTACAGGGGGGATTATTTACAAGCCTGAAGGTTAATCAATCACTAATTATGCCTAGTGTCTTGGATCATTAACTAAAAACGAAGCAAAGGCTTATGTTCTCTATGCTAGAATCAACATATCCCTCTCCAAACGAATAAAAAACCTCATCATATGCAGAGATTCCATGCTATTCATAAGAGAAATTGTTTAAAGGAATATCACTAAGGGTGATATCTACAAAGGAATTATGTCTCATTCCCAGTCATGCTTAAATTTTTTGATAAAATCACTCTCGATCATATCAAACGAGAGCTAAATATGGAGGCAGATAAAAATGCAAAGGCTGGATCAAGATTAAACAAGGGTCATATGCTAATTAGTGAAGAATAAAGGTTCCATCCCATCCCTTAGTTCTTTAAATGATGACTATTAATGACAAGTACAATCAATGGTGCATCAAGGTCAATCAACCGATGCACCCACACTACATGACCAAGGCGGGCTATTTCATTCATAGCTATTGCACATGTGATTTTGGGTTCTTAATGAAGGCAACCATGGCAAGAAAATTGTTATAGAATCCAAAGGCCGGTGGCTGAGCTAGTAAATTTGTGATTCAGCCTCTGTCAAAGACTACCTCGACCATCCTACCCATCCCTCTGGTAATAGATTCTTTGTCATAAGTGTTGATTTCTCTCCTTCTGTTTTAAGCCACCCCGAGGACTTTTCTAGCAATTTCTAGGACCAATGGGGCATTAATTTTGAACCCCCTGAACAATAGAGACACAAACAAATTCATTCTCACTCTAATAAGTAAATGAATACACAAATTCCAAACCTTCATTATCCATCTGTGGGGGTTAATTTGGGTCCACTTCTTAACTACTCTCTATGTATCAAGAGTCATAAGTGCGACATAGTGGAATTGGAAGTTTATCAAATAATGGAACCTGCTTGGAATGAAGTAAAAGGAACCCTGAAGATGTATGAGGATATTTTTGAGTGCTCCAAGAACTAAATTAGAAAATTTATGGGCAAATTCAGTAATATGGAACAATTGGTCACAATCCTCTAACACAAAACTGACAGCTTAGACCAAGAAAGGTAGAGAACATTTTCACTAGTGGGTATACTTCTACAGAGAATGGATCAAATGGAACAAGAAATCAAGAAATTTTTTGAAAGTGAGGAAGAAAGACACCGGGTAAATGAGTTAGAGCATACTGTAGCATGGATACTTCAAAGGATGGATACCTTAGAGTAGGAACACAATCATTTTAGAGCAAGGGAAGCCCCCCAACTCTCAAATTCAGGATCCAACAACCAAATTTCAAGGAACTCTCAAGCAAAACACCCTGGAGCTAATCAAGAAGGAGAAGAAGTAGATCCAATGGACATAAAAGAAAATGCACAAAGTCAAGTTGGAATACAGGATGAACCTGTAAACAATTCAAAAAATTGAAGGTTCTTTAAATGCATTTTGTCGATGGGCCAATTTACCAGAATTTATGGTAGCTAGGTTTCTTAAACATATGTGTTTTATCATGTTTTCTATGATAGGAGGCTAATAGATATGAAATTTGACTATGATGAGTCAAATGTTGTAAATTTTTGATTGCTGCTTGCCTCTATGCAACCTTTTAACATATACAAATCTTGAGTTCCTTTAAAAAAAAAATACCTTTTATATGATTCTTTTTTTTTATTACAAGTTTTTGCTATTGGAAGTCTCACGGGTCTCATTAACCATGGCTCCATAAATGATTCTTGTAGTGTATGTATAACCTGATTCTTGGAGTCACTAGATTGATTTTTTTTATTGTAAGTGGAAATTACGACTATATGTTCTTTCCATTATATCCCTCAAAGCTCTGTAAAATAATTTTCCCCTCTTATTAACTTTTTTGGTTATTATTCTTATATGTCTGAGGTTGTATCTTTATCTAGAGTGACCTAGGGTTCATGTCGACTGGGGTTCCAACAAAGCCTCTAAAAATATCGGCCCTCCTGGTAAACTAGAAGGCAACGTAGCACACAGAGTGCACTACACAGTCTCACCCGAGATAATCTTAATGGGTGGCTGCGATACTCATGTGTTTGCAACCCACACTAGTACATATGGGCAGATTATTCCACAAAATGTTTCCACATTTCCATTATTTTCATTTTTATTTTAAATTGGGCGGAATTTTCGTCACTATAGCGACGAAAGTTCGTCGCTATAGCGACAATTATTGCATACCTCAAAATACATCTTCTAACACACGTGGCTTGCAACGACTAGTTGACTTTTTGTGGGTCAAATTAGGCATTTTCATTGCTATATCGACGATAGTCGATCTATATATACCTGACTTTAAGAGACTTTGCGACACATTTTCTATAGTTGCGACACTGTTCATGGTTTTTGTTTGAGCTGTTTATTTTTTCCGTTACCCACCGGTTGAACAAATCCAATTCTCTATCTACATAGCTCGGATTTTGAACTTGCAAGGTTAGTATGCTTTTTTATTTATGTACTTATTTAACTTGTAAATTTTTGTTCAAATGAAATTCCATGTAGCTTGTTTTTTCCTTGATAATATATTATATGTGCAGTACCATATTTCAAAATACTTATGTCGTTGGTTTTTGGATCTAGTACTTAGTATATTCTATGGAAATTCATGTGAAATGTTAAGAAAAATATTCTCTAAAGAAGTATTTTAAGAAGAGGGAAAATTACTCCATCAATAATTCAATTTAAACATTAAAAATGAATGTCATTATATTCAGTCTAGATTAATTTCATGAGTCTACAATTTCTTATGTAAATTTAATCCTTATTACAAAACCACCAACTCATAACAACCTTACCATTTGGATGAATGTTTGAAATAGAAAGTGGAAACAAAATCCTCTTAGTTCTAATCCTATCCCTTAGCGACCTTGTTAGCTCTCTAACTTTTGTGTTTCTATGATGTTGTGCCTATATATATTAATGTCATATTTTTAGTCTAGTATTAGGTTAGGTTAGTCATATAACATTGTATTCTTATGTGATGTTGTTTCTCTCAATTTTTTATAATCACACACAATTATAGATGTAGTGATTAGCTCTAGTTTGTATTTGATGTAACTTTTTTATACACTGTTAATAAGGAGTAGCTAAAATATAAAAATTTCATGATGAAATCTACGATAACATGATGAAATCTACTAGTGAGACAATGAAAAATGAAAACATGCCAAAGTGTGTTAGAAAACAAGATCGTGACCACTGTATGTAGCATAAAATTGTGACCATTGTATGTAGCTGCAAATCAACACGTCATAATTTAAACCAACCAAACCCAATTGTGGATGACAAGTGGGTGGCATTCTTTATTTTAGTGGTGAATTTCAAAGATTGACATTTTCTCTACAAAACAACTTAGAGGCTAGTGTATGGTGTCGAGTGATTAAAGTTTGAGAAATTTTGACCACTTTTGTTAAATGGTGTGTAATTATTTTCCATGGTGATTTCAGTACACACTACTCTAAAGTACAAATTCTTGCATATCGATCTTAATAGTTAATCGATAATAATAATAAAAAAGCATGTCAAAATGTCTTAGAAGAAATAATTGTGAGGATTGTAGGTCACTGTAAATAAACATATCTTATCATAATCGAAATGAGTAATTAAAATATAAAAAATTGACAACTTACTGTTTGGTATGGTGTAGGTAATACAATTACTTGTCAGTACAAAGATTTGTCACTATGAACGAAAATGACAGGAAGCTTTCTCGATTAAGAGTGACATTAGAGGCGAGGGGTGATGGAAAATCTTATTTCCCTTGCTATGATTGCAGGGGCTTGCAAAGAAAAAGACTTTTAAAAACAACAGTTGAAAGACATTGTAGGGAGAAGGGGCACATTGAAGGGGGTTATGAATATCGTCCCTTTGTAAGAGGATTCAATATTTAATGTATTCTCTGTAATAGTTGTCATGTCATGATTTTAGTAATATTTCTTATCGACATTTTTATATTTTCTATACACACTAACTTTTCTACGTTGTTTTTAAATATATAGACGATGCCCCCAAAATGTCAACCTCCAGAGAGTTATTTTCCAAGTACTAGCAGAAATTCTCCTTTACAGGGTGATGAACTTCGAGATCAAAATATTGAAGTTGTTGATCAAGTTATTAATGATGATATGGATGGAGATAACGTTAGTGATTCAAATCAGGAAGATGAGATACATAGATTGATCCAAGACACATTTGTTCTAATGGATGAGGACAACCAGGATGATGGTCATGATGTTGATCCTATACTCGAGAAGTCACGTCAACCTCTTTATGAAGGCTCAACAACAAATCTTCTATATGCTATATTGTTGTTGGTGAACTTGAAGGTTTTGAATGGTTTATCAAACACATGCCTCATACAGATACTAAGGTATTTAATTTGTCAATTATTTATGCCTGCATGTTCACAAATACTTAAAAGGTTCAACTTTTTCCTATATTGCTATTGTTTTCTAATTTGTAAATTAGTATGGATGTGATATTGATGATTAATATTGTTTACATTAACTTATTGTTTTGAAATTTGTAGATTGTTAGGTGAATTTCTATTACCGACGTCAAATATTTTTCCACGCGCATATCGATAAATATTCGTGATTATGAAAGGAATTGGAATGGAGTATTAGGCTATTGATGCATGTCCTAATGATCATATCATATACTATGGACAATATGCATTATAAAATGAATGCCCAAAATGTAAAATAAGTAGATATCGAACCGATAAAGCGTCAAAGAAGGTGCCTCACAAAGTTCTTCGTTATATTCTGATAATTCCATGTTTCCAGCGGTTGTTCAGGTGCCAAAGTATAGCACATTTTATGGATTTCCATGCAAAGAATAAACGTCGAGATGATGTTCTTCGAATTCCTGCAGATGGCTCTGCATTGAAGTACATCGAAGAAAAGTGGCCAAGTTTTAAAGAAGAACCTCGTAATTCTAGACTTTCATTGGCAACTGATGGTGTCAATCCATTTGGAGAGCTTCGTTCTATGTACTCAGTGTGGCCTATTTTTGTTATAAACAATAACCTTCCTCCTTGGATGTTGATCAAGAGAGAGCACACAATATTGGCAATGATTGTTCCAGGTATTTAATTATCTTTTATTTGCTTTAAAGTATGACAACATATTTCATTTCTTTGTTTCATGCATGGTAATTATTTCTTTTATATATAACGACATCTAGATAAGTATAATTAATCATGCAATATGTTGAACCAATTATGTAAGTACCAGGTTAAATATATGAACGTATATATTGAGCCTCTTATCGATGAGTTGTTGAAGTTATGGGCTGGAGTCACTATGTATGACATCTCTAGACCAATAGGGCAAAAACGATTTCAATTCTATGGAATACTATCACGGACAATTCATGATGCTCCCGGGTTAACACATTTTTGTGGTATATTGTTACTTTATTTTGTGATTTAATATTAGATATATTTGTTGAAAATACCATTTATTATTTTAAATTGTAACTCTAATTCGATGCTACATTAATTCATATATCTTGTAGGTCTTCAAACAAAGGGTAAATTTGCATGCCCAGTTTATGGTCCCGGGATAAAATCTTGTCGTTCAAGGAGTTTAGGAAAGGAAGTGTTTGATGAGTATAGGCACTTTCTACCGAAGAACCATAGTTATCGAACTACAAACAAAGAAAAATTCAATGGTAAATAAGAGAATGGAAAAAACCACGAAGAATGACACCTCGCCTATGGAAGTTGGAATATATTAGAAATTGTCAAGGTATGCAAATTATTTATGTATGACGTATTATATAAATCTTTGGTTAATTTCATTAGTATTAATTTCATTTTGTTTGATTAATTAGTGTTAATTTCAATTTTTTGATGTTTCATGAATGCCATTAAGGCACGAATGGGCTTCCACAAGGAATGAAAAGTTACCCGATGCAATTCAGTAGATTGCCATACTACGAGCACCTACAAATAGTTCATTTGTTTGATACAATGCATATCGGGAAGAACATATCAGAATTTTTATGGCGAATATTAGATGGAAGGACTGACAAAGAGAGAATTGGAAAGATTTGTTGTGACATCCAAGAAGCTAATCACACATTGCAAAGTGTTATTATTAATTCTAATGGCGATGGTCGTGAACATAATACTAGTCTTCCTTGGTTATTGACAGAGCAACGAAGCAATATTGTAAAAGAGGTCATTCGAAAAATTAGGTTTCCGACGGGGTTTTCGTCGAACATACAAAATATCTTAACGAAAAAGGTGATTTTGGTGGGGTTAAAACACATGAATGACATACATTTATTAAGGTAATTAGTAGGTTATAATATATCTCCTTATTGGTACACATTTTTTGGAAACAAATAATAATTATTTGTTTTTTGTTATAGTATGTTCTACCTTTATCTCTCCTAGACGACTTTGACAACAACATAAAACAAATTATTTATGTACTTGGAAAATACATGAGGTAAGTAATGTTTTATAAGGAAAATGTACTTATGTGATTTGTAGCGGAACTTATCGACATATTATGTTTAATCTACAAATTTATTTATGCCTTGATATTATTTTATTTAATCGACATTTGTAGGTGGCTATCATCAAAATAAATCCATAAAGAAGATATAAGGTATTGGAAGAGAGAAATTCCCCGACTAATGTGTCAAATGCAACAGTATCTACCTCCAACATTTTTCAATGCACAAGAACACTACCTCAT
>ML845071.1:16338-53380 GCA_009831015.1 Picea engelmannii
CACTAATTAGCATATGACCCTTGTTTAATCTTGATCCAGCCTTTGCATTTTTATCTGCCTCCATATTTAGCTCTCGTTTGATATGATCGAGAGTGATTTTATCAAAAAATTTAAGCATGACTGGGAATGAGACATAATTCCTTTGTAGATATCACCCTTAGTGATATTCCTTTAAACAATTTCTCTTATGAATAGCATGGAATCTCTGCATATGATGAGGTTTTTTATTCGTTTGGAGAGGGATATGTTGATTCTAGCATAGAGAACATAAGCCTTTGCTTCGTTTTTAGTTAATGATCCAAGACACTAGGCATAATTAGTGATTGATTAACCTTCAGGCTTGTAAATAATCCCCCCTGTACCTGTCACCCCTACATATAAAAGGTATTATTACTAAACATGTTTTTTTGTAATATGCTTCATTAATTACCAAATTAATTTGTTTCGGTATATTTACTTTCATGTCCATTTAAAAAAAAATTATTGTTCTTTTTCATTTTTCTGGAAGATTATGAAAATTCCAAGCGACAAATGAGGGGAAAGTCAATACATGCCAGTAGGGATGTCCAAAAAGGTGTATAAGGAGATGGTAAAAGAAATTAACATAAGTGCATGACGGGAGGATGCATCCCAACAACAACGTGCATCAGAGGTACATGATCATTCATTTATTATTTTATGTACATCGAATTTATTTATCATATTAAATAATAATTTTCAATTGTTTACTTGCAGAAAAGAAAAAAAAATGGAACTCAATCAACACATAAGACAAGACGACAATGAAGAAAAGGGTTGATAGCAAAGTTTGTGAGTACTTATGTTTTCGTAGTTACTTAAGTTTTCATATTTTTTGTGACCTTTATATTTGAATAATTGATTTACACTCGTCCATGGATGTCTTCTAATAGGTTCTAACATACAAAGAAGAGCCAACCGAACGATTGATCAACATTGGATTAAGTGAGGGTTGTGAGTATGTGTTGATTTATCAAAGTTTAATTGAACAATTTGTAATTAGTCATGTTGTTTAACATCCCTTGTTTTATAATTAATGGAACAATAAGAGACCTTTATATTAATTATATCAACTATGTTTTGTCATGGCGTATTAAACATGCAAGAAACAAAGTATGGAGATGAACCAACATACATATTGGTTCCATTTTTATTAGTGTGGACCTTTACGTTGTCCCATTTTGTATGACCATGGGTCTCTTATTCATATATAATAAAATGGGTTTCTTATTTTATTGCATTGTTAAATGTTGTAAATGGTGTGTTGTTGATTAATTAATACGTGAATGATTTATATTGTTGCAAATAAATGATTACTTAATATGTAAATGATTTACATTGTTGTAAATAACTCATTAATTAATATGTGAATTATTTACATTGTTGCAAATAGCTCATTAATTAATATGTGAATTATTTACATTGTTGCAAATAATAGAGGTGTAATCCGTTGGATAAGGCATTAACACAATCATTATATCAAAATGCAATTACAAAAATATGAAAAACAATATTATTATAAAAAATATTTGCAAAAAAAAAAATTAATTAAAATATATACATGTTGGTGCATTCTTATGAACTCACAAAATGGTGCAGGAAATAATATATAAATCGATATTTTGTAATGGGTTATACTCATTGGTGCATATTAAGCATACTAAAGCATTGGTGCATATTAATTATACTGAAGCACCAGTGCATATAATGTGCAATAATATATATCATTTTAGAATTTTACGGTGGGAATGTGATAAATATGCACCGTTTCTCTAAATATAATAATAACACTGGTGCTTTAAACAAAATAAACGCATCGGTGTTTTATATGTAATAAAAGCATCGGTGCTTCAAAACAAAAAATGATGCCGACATCTCACCTGGAATATTCGAAATTTCAGTACCTTTTGGTGCACATGGTAATACAGGCACCAACACATACGAATTATACAAGCATCGAGACAGACATAAAATAAAAGTGCATTGGTGCTCCATATAACAAAATCAGAATCTGAGGCGTAATAACTATAAACTCACCAATGTCCTCATGGTGTAGAGCATTCGGTGAGGGAGTGCATTGATAAGGCACTCCGTAAGTGAAGTCATCGATTCAAAACCTCTAGGGACACCTAAAATCCAGCCATGTTAAAGGCTGGTGCGATCCCCAGGTGATTTTGACGACTTAGATGCCCCTTGGTCATGGCATCTCAGCCACAGGCCAATCCCGCAAGTCAAGGATATTTAGCTAACAAAAAAAAGACTATAAACTTCCCAGTGCATTTTCGTTTTATATACGCACCAGGGCATTTGTGTAATGGTGAACTGGTGTGTTTTTGTTTTATGTTTTATGTATGCATTGGGGAATTTTATGCAACGATGCACCAATGCCTTTTAGTTTTATGTACGCACCGAGTCATTTATGTAATGGTGCATCGATGCATTTTTGGTTTTATTTATGTATCGATGCATTTTATGTAAGGTCTCTCTAGTGCATTTTATGTTTAGGTATTCACCGGGGCATTTTATGTAAGGGTGCACCGATGTGTTTTGATAATAAAAGCACCCAAAAAAAACACATCTGCTACAACCTCCACCCACCAAATTTTTTTTAGTTATATGGAACATCCATTAAAACCTCTGCAACCAATAGAGGAGGTTGTAGTGGAGGTATTTTGAAATTTTTTCCAAAAGTTGTAAGACTAAAAACCTTCGCTAGAAGGTGTTCTCCTTGTAGTGATTATTGAATACTCCTAGGTCTTGAAATCTAGTTGGACAAGAAAGATGACCTATACATCATCTCACATGACTATGAGGGTCATACATGACACTACTCTTCCCCTTTCCACACAATATTAACCATTTCATCTACATCTAACTTGGTGATCTAGGAAACATCGCTTGTCTTGATATTTGTCACATGTAATAGGGGTTAAAAGTGTCCTCCCATGGTAAACTTAGGAAAAAAAAATTAAATGACCTTTGTTATGTTGTTTCTAGAATAGATCACAAGATGTGTGTCATCTAATGGCTTGTAAAGGGGTTAGACCCACCACTATAAAGAGTGATCTTGAGTAGTTGGTTTTCCCTATTAAGAGATGATAGAGGTTGGAGATAGCTATGCACTCTCTTTCCAAATTTATTGATATTTATTAGGAAATTGGGCCAAACACTAATGGTTTTATTAACTTGATGTAGAGAAATAAGGAGATACAGGCCCACATAAATGGCCTACAATAGAGGCAAAAGTCTCTAAACAACAGGCCATATCCATGTTCAACCTTAAAAAAGGGACAAAATGACCAATGTTGAAGGTTCAATATTTCAAATACCATGACATAACTTACCATATTTATGATCAATTCATTGCGGCATATGGGAGGTTTCCATGGAATGACAAGGTACCACATTAGTTTTATGCTAAGTTTTGTGTAGAACATGAAGCACAACTACATAAGCCTTCCATCTAAATACTATGGTGTTGGAAAAGGTCAAAAACATAATAAAAAATATGTCTTTAGGGATCTTGGCTTACCTTGTCCTCCACCTCCCCTAGTATATTTCACACTGAGGGTGGTAGTTTTACCTTTAGAGATGAAGAGTACCTCTCAAATTGGTCAAGATGTGAGGGTTTCCATAGCTAATCACTTGATTTCAACATTTGTGGGGATTGATATTGGTTTGAAAAGAATTTTTTTGATAAATCTAACACAAAATTAGATTAAATGAGGCTCGATATATCACTACCTATGAAAAGAGTTGTCAAGATGAGTGGCATGATCTACTCACCCATGAGGCTAAGGGCATGGGATTGGTATACACTTGTAGACATATACATTGAACATTGGACTTAATATATGTAATAATTAATTATTGTTTCATGTATTAGAATAATTTGGTTATTTGAAACTTATTTGGCCTATCTAGAGATATATGACAATGAAAATTGTCTATGTTTATTGATTCCAGTTCACTCATTTGATGAATGACAATTTAATTAGGATCTCAAAGAGTGCAGGGCTTGGATAATTTGGATGAGGTACATTTTCCTCTATATGTATATAATTGTTTGTACACCTTTAGCAACATTTATTTGAACTTATATCTAAAGTTATGTGAACAAACTTTTCTTAGATTGAAATGTTGGTTGTAGATTCCATCAATGAGTAATTCTGATTTTGTTATGGAGCAATCCACTCAAAATGTTGATATTAGCCAGATCTCTCAAAATGCCTTGTTCACCACTCAGGTAATGGTCCATAATTCTTTTTTAGGTACACATGTACATGTATCATTTTCATTTTTTTCATGTAGCAATTTATTTGTATATTTCTAAATTAGTACTATTTATGCAATATCATCTTTGGTATTTTAATTAAATTATTGGACATGTGTACAAGTGTTCTAGGTAACCCAGAAGGAGAAAGTGTATGTAGATGATGTGACATATATTCTGGTACATATTTGGCATATGCACACTTATCTTTATACATTGTCCTTGATTTTATGTCCATCTCATACATGGATT
Organism: Picea engelmannii; assembly: GCA_009831015.1. Classification (NCBI taxonomy): domain Eukaryota; kingdom Viridiplantae; phylum Streptophyta; class Pinopsida; order Pinales; family Pinaceae; genus Picea; species Picea engelmannii. Next base: position 20,882 of record ML845071.1, read on the forward strand.
TTAGTGGAGCTAGATATAGACGTGTTCATTTTTGGAGACTTGTATATTTTTGGATATGTATTTAATATTGGACTCTTGAGTATATAATATATACTTTTGGATGCATATTTTTTATGGTAAATTTTATTGTTATTTTGATATGGTACTTTTATTATTTACTTACTTGCGTGTTTGAGTTATTTGTATGTATAGGTTAAGCAATTTAGCTTTCATAGGAAAAAATAAACAAAGATTTACAATTTAAGTAAATAATAAATGGTAAATTTTTTTGTTATTTTGATATGGTACTTTTACTATCTACCTACTTGCATGTATAGTTTAAGCAATTTAGCTTTCAACAGAAAAAATAAACAATGATTTAGCAATTTAAGCAAATAATGAATGGTAAAAATTGTTGTCATTTTGATATGGTACATTTACCACGTGCTTACTTGCATGTATAGGTTAAAGCAATTTAGCTTTCAATAGAAAAAATAAACATCGATTTAGCAATTTAAGCAAAAAATGAATAGTAAATTTGTTTGTCATTTGATCTGGTACTTTTACTATCTTCTTACTTGCATGTTTAGGTTGTTATCTATGTACTTGCATGTAAAAGGTACTTGTACGCATTTAGTTTACTTACATGTATAAGAATAAATCATTTAGATTTCAACGATTTAAGAAAATAATGAATGGTAAATTCGATTGTCATTTGATATAGTTTTTTATTATCTACTTACTTGCATGTTTAGGCTACTCTCTACTTACTTATATGTATAGGTTACTTGCACATGTTTATCTTACTTGCATGTATATGTCAAGCATTTAGCTTTCAACTGGAAAAATTAGTAGAGATTTAGTCATTTAAGCAAATATTGAATGGTAAATTTTGTTGTCTTTTTTATATGGTACTTTTACTATATATTTACTTGAATGTATATGTTACTTGCAAGTTTAGTTTACTATCTGCGTATTTGGTATAGGGTACTTGCACATGTTTAGCTTATTTTATTGTGTCTACTAGTGATGTGCTAAGCTCATATATGTATAGTGCATTCATCAATAAAGTTGTTTGTCATGAACTATTATAAAGTTGAGTATTGGATTAAGACATGGTCCATTTACAAATTTATAAATTAATTATATCATTCAATTTAAAACATAATAATTTCAATAAAACAAATCATTCAATTAAACAACATATTAAAACATAGATCTCCTTTCAATAAAACAAAGCATTCAATTAAACATCATAGGGTGAGCATTGGTTTACGACTTTTAACTAATACTTGATATTCAATAAATATATTATTCAATTTAAAACATAAATCCTTTCAATAAAATTGTTCATTCAATTAAACAATAGATCATAGAATGAGCATTGGTTTTCTCTTTAGAGTGATAGCTTAAAAGAAAATTGATGGGCCTAATTTAAAACATATATCATTCATTCCATTAAAACATATATCATTTCAATAAAACCAAATTTCAATTGAACAATTGATCTTAAATAATAAAAGAGCATTGACCATTCCAATAAAACATTGATTGTTCCAATAAACCAAGTCATTCAAATTTTAAACAACATGAATTGTTGAGGAAATCATAGATTTAAGTTATCTAGCAAACTTTCACACAACCAACCAACCAAGAAATATGTTTGTAATGCCAAATATCTTAATGGAATGAACAAAATATATCATTATATTTAAAACATGGTTTATTTCAATAAAATTGGTGATTCAATTGAATAGTAGATCATAGAATGAGCATTGGTTTTCCCTCGACACCTAATGCAAATTTGTTGCGCATGGTTTAAAACATATATAATTTCAATAAAACAAAATGTTCAATTGAACAACTAATCTTAAATAAAACAAATTATTTAAATAATAACACAAAGCATTCGATAAAACATTGATCATTCAAATAAAACAAGTGATTCAAACTTTAAACAACATAAACTATTGACGGAAATCATAGATTAAATTTATCTAACAAACTTTCCTAGAACCAACCAAATAGCTAATACGTTCTTGGTGCCAAATATCATAATGCATTTATTTTTAGAAACAACATCGTAATAGAATGTCATCCTCAATTATTGGTTCATGGTCTGCTTTCATCAGTTTCCATTGTTTGACTTGTGATTTTTTCTTTGTTTTGACTTCTATCAACTTTATGCGAGCAACACACACCAGATGGCTATATCTCCAACTTATAACATTTGGTTGAAAGTCCTAAAAGTGAACATGCTTCTCAGTTTCATGGGTTTCTTGAAATAAATAACTTTTAATATGATAGATCATTTTTCATATATAAAATCATTATCATCGTAGCCCTCTATTAATATGCACTTTGTCTTTTTGCATCGTATCAAATAATATTTCATGTTCTCTTTATTTGTTAGTGGTGCAACCACAATGAATACATCAACGATATACAAGATCGTGCCAAATTTATACTTGTTAGAAATTAGAATGATTTTCAATGTAAATATATGTGTGTACGATGTTTAAAATATATACAACAAAAAGAAATGAAATATTGCGCATGTGCTAAAATATTACCTTCTTTAACAAGATCATAAACTCTATCACCATCAATGGATACAATGGTGTCCTCCAATTCCCATCCTTCAAGGTTGGAAGTGTCATTTCCTCCTTTTGATTAATCTAAATGTTTCCAAGGTTTGGCATAATGGTGAATTATGTTTTCACAAACCCATGTGGATTCTATGTCATCTATACAAGTTGGAAAAAAACATGATTGCTTCTGTGATATACTTAAGCCCAAAATTTTAGAGCAATCACATAAAATGTAGTGCAAAACAAAAAAACACAAGAGAAAATAGACAAACCCTGAGAAATATCTCTTGATAATAAAAACTAGAGAGTTTATGTTCACTTCCCTCTTAAAGAGGACAACCTCCTAGAGAAAAGCTCTAATCACAATAGCAATTCTTGATGAAACATTACATAACCTTCTACCTCAATATATAGCTATCCATAGAGAATCTTAACTACTTACAGACCCACTTATAATGAGGGCCGACTAAATAATTTGGGCCTTATTAATAAAAATGACCCTTTTTATAATGAATGACTATTAACTAACTATTTAATGGGTCTTATTCAAGGAAGGTGGTCTCATACATTAATAAAGTATCTAAGTAAGGGGGTTAGGGTAAGACCCTAGCATTCCCTCCCCCTTCGAAAGTAGAGTTTTCTTCAAGGTTGAAGGTGAGGAAATTGATGTAGAAACATTGTCAGTTCCCATGTGGAATCTTCTAGTTGTAAATGTTTCCAATGAATCAATACTTCATTAATCGTCAATCGGTGCAATTGTTGCTCTATGGTATCCAATACTGCTTCTTTTTGGAGCCAAACAGAACCTTCTTTATCAAGTTATGGTAATTTGGTTTTCACTTTGCAATTTGATCCCACAAGCTTCTTCAAATAGGACACGTGAAAGACTCGATGAATCTTGGAGTGGGTTGGAAGAGCTAGCTTGTAGGTGACCTAACCAATGCATTGTATGTTTTTATAGGAACCATAGAACTTAGTAGCTAGCTTATTGGAAACTTTATCTTTGATTGATGTATGTTTATAAGGTTGTAGGCGAAGAAAACTTGATCCCCTTCAACAAAAGAACATTTAGATCTATGTTGATCAACCCTTTGTTTCATTTGATTTTGCACCATAACCAAGTTGTCCTTGAGAATACAAATAATGGCTTCTCTGGTGTGAAGTGTTTGATCTACTACATGAACCTTGGAGTTTCCTAGTACATAGGATGCCACTGGCATGAGGTTTTGGCCATAAAAAAATTCATATGGTGTAATTTTGGTAGCTCCATGATAAGTGGTATTGTACCACCATTCGACAAGGGGAAGCCATTGTACCCATTAGTGCAACTTTTGGAAAGAAAATCATCTCAAATTGGTTTCTAAGCACTTGTTGACCACTTTTCTTTGACCATTGAGGATTATATGAACTACTCATATTCAGTTGTGTACCTTGAAATTTAAATATCTCCTACCAAAATTTGTTGGTGAATGTGGGGTCATGATCCAAGACAATGGAAGTTGGCATACCATGTATCTTAAAGATCTGATCCATGAAGGCACGGGAAACTAAAAAAGGAGTGAAAGGATGAGCTATGGCACAAAAATGAGTATCTTTTGTAAGATAGTCAACAATCACCATGATGATTGATTTGTAGCCCACCTTTGGGAGTCCCATGATAAAATCTATTGAAATGTCTATCCAAATATGTGTTGGAATTGGTAGTGGTTGCAATGCCCCTAGTATATTCACCATCTTTCCCTTGATTCTTTGGAAAGCATCACAGGATGTTATGAAATCCTAGATATATGTTTTTATGTCATCCCATAAGAAGGAAACCTTAGTTCTTTCATAAGATTTATGAAAGCTAGAGTGACGGAATATCAATGATGAGTGTAGCTCCTCTAACACTCATTTTTTTAAGGTCGAACCTTTTTTCATAACAATGCAACCTTTATACCACAATATATCATTTTTCATAGGAAAGGAGTGGCCCATCGTCCTCAAATTTTCTAGATAAAGCATTAGCCACAACATTCTCTTTACCCTCCCCAACCCTCTTCTCACTCGAGCAGTTTGTGAGGCGTCAACAAGGAGGAAGGCGGGAAGGGAGAGGAGCGGATGTGAGCAAGAGAGGGAGGGAGAGGAGCAGAGGAGACGAGAAGGAGGGTTGCGTGGGAGGGTGGACGAAATTCGGGGGCATGATTCTGAGAATCTCCCACCCCCCTCCCCCATCAAACAATTGGTGAATATTTTTCTTATTAGGTTTTAAATGGATTGTTTAAAAAAAATGTTTTTTAATTTTTATTTGTTTATTGGTTTGGTTATTTGTTTTTTTGTATATTTTCATTTGTTTGTTTTTTGTTTAACTTTGTTGTTTAAATATATTTCTTTGTTGCTATACAAATTTTCTGGATAAAACTTTGTATGAGGTTTTCAAACATCCAACGTTTTGAGTGGACACTCCACCCGTCATTAGAGACAAATGAAGCTACTATGTTGAAACAAGTGTGTTGTGGTTTGTATTTAAATGAAGTGGTTGGTAAATGACCATTGAAGAGAGGAAAGAGAAATAAGGAGCAGAGTGAATAAAATATTAAGTTAATCATTGAGATTAGGTAATAAAAGGATATTAATAAAGTAATAAGTTAGATTGGGATTATATTAAAATAGTCGTTAATATTAGGTAATAAAAATAAATCAATAAAGTAATAAGTTAGTTTGAAATTCAGAAATAAAAATGAGATGGCCTAAGCTTCAATAAAGTGAGAAAATTAATATTGATCAAAGGAGATAATTAAAATTAATAAAAAATTAATAAATTAAAGTGACTAGGTGAAATGGAAATACTGAAATGAAGGTGAACTTCAGAGAGAAGAAAAGGAAAGATTGATTGAAAAAGGAACTTTTTGATGGAGAAAAAGAATCAAAACAAAAAGAAGAAGATGAGGGAAAGGACCGAGATAATTAGTCAAGTGAAGACTAAACAGGAGAATCCTAAGGCAAGTGAAGACTAAAGAGGAGAATCTTGGTGATCAAGGTGATGAATGGTGGGCTTCCAATATTGGTTAAGTTTGTAGTCGTCTTCGTGATTAAAATTATTAGGATTTTTTCAATTTCGAGAGATTTTGAATAAGGCGAGAGGAGTAATGAGGGGTTGAGGATAAAATTATGGTTTGGTCAAAGAAAATTAGGTGTTTGGATTGAAAGGAGTGTTCGGCAATAGTTGATTTAGAGATTCAGTTTTGGGTAGTATCATCTATATGCTCTTTTGGACTGGCTTTAAAGGATCTACTAGTTTGACCTATGTAAGATTTTCCATGGAAGTAAGGAATTTGATAAAGTCATGGGCCAAGCATCAGGTCAGATTTATATTTGGCGGTTCTAAATAGCTATTTGAGGGTTTTATAGGTTTTGAATAAGGTTTTGATATTCTCATACACAATTGTATCTAGAAAATTTGTATAGCATTATGAATAGTTGTGGAAACCTACAGACTCAAATATTTCTTATGAGGTTTGAATAACTATGGAAACCCACAGACTCAGATATTTCTTTTTTTTTTCAACATTTTTATGTTTTAATTTAGGTTTTTTTTTGTTTTTTTTTCAACATTTTTATTTTATTTCTTTTTAAATTTGAATTTTGGGTGGGTTTTTCAATTTATTTATTTTTTTTTGGTTTTTAAATATTTATTTTCATTTTTTAGTTTTATTTTATTTTTAATCTTTTTTTTATTATGGGTTATTAATTTTTTTAATGTGTTTTTTCATTAAAAAAAAACTTGACTGCGAAGCATTTTTTTTAATTATTTTTTAATGTAAAATAATAGTAAAATAATAATTAATTCATAAGTAAATTTTCAAGTGACAATTTAGGGGTTGATTTTGAGTTTTTTATCTACTATTAAGTCATAATTTTAACTCCAAAAAAAGCACTAGTGCTACTTGTAGAATCACTTTTCGACTCGAGGGTGAATTTTAGGGGGAGGGGGGGGTTTAACAGTAAAGGGGGGAATTATATTAAGATAAAAAAGTGCATGAGTTGATACAGAGCATCAAAATGGGGAGGCGAGAAAAATACTCGCTTGTCCCAAGATCATACAAATCAGGTTGTTTCATAGAGAGTAATTTCATAGTTACATTCTGTCCAAAAAAATATATTTGAGTAAACCTTGTAGAAATTCTCCAAAATATAGATACAAAAACAATTCATAAGCTATAAGAGGGGTAAAGAGACCATCCATAGTTCAAGACCCATGACTAGAACATGAAGTTGGGTTGTTAAAATCCAACAGTGGAGCTTGCTACACTGGTGAAGAAGGCATTTCCGAGTTGTCATGTCCATTATAGGGAGAGGAGCTAGGGGGAGGTTGAAGGTGGAGATCTAACAATTGAGACCGGAGAGACTCACATTCATCCTTAAGTTGATGAATTCTCTGCCTTTGTTGCATTGATATTTCTAGAATCATGAGTACCTGAGATGATAATACATTGAATTGAAGTTGCATTGAATGGAATGAACTCTGCAAGTTTCCCAGCTCCAACTCGATCATGTCCATACACTTTAGACATTGCCCAATAGAACCCCTCACCATGAGTGTCAACAAACACAGAAGGAGGAGACTGAACCAGCGAGAAATGGTTGAGTAGCATCTAGAAGAGGATATCACCAAACTAGGAATGCCATAGTGCCACAAGGAGGTGAGTCATAAACAAAATTGACACAAGTGTGTGCTAATGTGAGCAACATGGATCTTGATCTCAACTCCCACATAAATCCATGATTGTGGGAATAGGTTATTGTATCCATGATGGGGCTATACATCCCACATGATCCCAGGAGTAATAGGGATACTAAGTGATAAGAGGGTTTAGTACCAGATAATTTAAATCATTCAAGGATGGTGAGTGAATAGCATGTGGAGTCATTGACTCTTCATGTGATTTCCTCATGTCTAACTGAGTGGTGGATATATTCCCTAATTGTGTCATGTCATTGATCCTTTACTTAAACACCATACAGGGGTCCTAGTGAGGGTATATGCCCCCTCTTTTTATCCTTTTGAGTTTTAGAGGGGTTCATGGGATAGGAGAGAAATATATGTTTTTATTGACCATGATGAGACCTGGTGAATTTTGAGTAGCTTGATTTGCAAGACAGTCTTCCTCTGTTTTATTAGAACAAATGACATGGAAGAGATCAATATTGTTGAAGGCCTTCATTTATTGGTGAGTTATGTGAATAATTTATTAGAGTTGAATGTTAGTTGGGAGGGTCCAAAGCCTTGCATTCTTGATTATTACTTTAGATTCTCCTAGCATTGTGGGATCGTGTATACCCTAAGTATTATCTAGAGATAATCCTTGTAGAAGTACATATGATTCTTCTTGGCTATTGGATACCACCCCTATACTCCATTCGTAGGATAATTTTGTGTTTCCTCTAGGTTCTTGAAGAACCCCACCCACTCCAGCCACCTAGATGAATTTAAGGTTTTTTTCTAGTTGTCAAGGTCGTGATTTCAAACAAGTCAAAAAATTAACCATCCCCAAAGAGGGTGCTTCCGGTAGCACCACTTTTTGATTCGGGGATAAAATAGCCACTAAATTGACCTCTAAGAAAATGAGAACTCTAGAGAGTTCTCGTTAAGTTGGTAACTTCGCTTAGTATACAACTTGCACAAAATGCCATTTCCCCACTTTATTTTTAGTTCCTCTCATAATATTTCTTTTAGATCTAATTCAACAAAAAATCATTATTCTTCTATTTATATTTTAGTTGAACTCTTCTTCTAACCCTATAAATTTACCTATCATATCTCGTATGATTTTCACAATGGCATCACTCTGCATTTCCATTGATAGATCTAATAATTTTACCCAAACAAAATGAGTACATAGGCTCTTTCCCAATATCGAGCCCATGTTTCCACCTCCAAATATTTAAAAATGAAGGGTTGTAGAACTATTGTTTTGGATAATAACTTTTCTACATCTAATTTTCCCATCGGAGTTTGAAATCAAGACAAAGACTAAATAAAGTGTGATATTTTAGAATGTATCCCAGGAATTCTAACCAATTATACTCCCTCCACCTCTTTAGCCCATCTTCTAAAATATATTTTCCCATCAAGTGATCAATAAGGGTGGTGTTAATTAGGGATATAAGGTCTTCTAGCCCTAATTCTTCTCCCACAACTAGGTTAACGCTCTCCTTGCATTTCCTCACACACTTCCTCTTACAGATACCCTTTCCATGAGCAGATTTTTGGATTTTCCCCTTAGCATAGAAATCCCCTAGAATTCCTCTAGCCAATTCTTCCCACAACTGCAAGTGAATCCCTATACAAATTATTCTCTCCTCTTTTGTTAAATTGCATACCTCTCTTAATTCATCATTCTACATTAATGTTGGGTTTGGAACAAGAGATTACAATGGGATGGATCTAGTACCTTGAGATACCATGTCAGTATCCTAATCATGTTGGCATTCATTGACCTCAAAACAGCCCCAAACCAACATATTATTGATATTTTCCTCTGTTATGACAAGTACCTCCAACTCTAATCCTAGACCCTTTGTCTTGGGATTATCTTGCCTGGTCTTAGAGGTTTCTCTTACAAGCATTCCTCACTAAATTCCTTAAAACCTTTCTAGGCCTCTATTAGCTCCCCTCTAGTCACAAAAAGGGACCTATGGAGTGCCTCCTCATCTTCTTAAAGATAGCCTACCGTGTTTTCTTCCATTCCTTTCACAACATTCTTGTCTAAACTTGTCTTATAGTATTCAAACTTCATGTATTTGTATCTAAAATATAAAATAATTGGTGTCGAGCATGGGCATTGGATTACCCCTAAAAGAGCTTATTAGGTTTCTAAGTGTTTCAATACGATTCATTCCAATGTTAATGTTAGTGTTTGCATCTCAATTTCAATACTAGTCATGTCAATGTTAATGTCATTGTTTGGATTTTTCATACCATTAACGTTAATGTCGATGTCAATGTTAGTGTTTGCATTTAGGATACCATTATTGTCAATGTCAATGTCAATGTTTTCATCTCTAGTTGGTTGTTCGGGGACAAGGTTGGGAATTTGTTCAGTTACTTGTGGTGTTTTATGTTCTAATAATTGGTATGATCCATGTCAATGGAATCTAATGGTTGCATTTGAACAATTATAAAAGAATTTTATTTTCATTATAAATTCATAGAATTTAACAAGCATTAACATCATAGTTACAAAAACCTATTTTAAATTCAAAGAAATGAGAGAGAAAATGCCTCTACAACTCCTGGAAAGACTAAATGATCGTGATATGAACCTCCCTTGTCCTCATTGTGATCATATCTAAGGTATCCTTTGTTGGTACACATGCCTTCTTTTTCTCCAAAATGCACCTTGTAATTTGAAAGAAACAAGGTAAAAAATAGGATCCCGCTGCTTGTTCATTTTATTAATACATAGAGGAACTCATGTGCACATGTGTTTCTTTAGTTACATGGGTAATGGATGTCATTGTGAGCTTCTGTAGTGATTGACAAGGCATCGACCCTAGTTTAAAGAGAATGCGCACATATTCCTAAGAATATGCATATTCATTCAAGAACATGTTCATGGATTCTCCATTACCACTTTTTTTACCATCAATTTCATGAAAAGGCCCAATCACCTTCATAAATGATATAATAACTTCAATTGACGCATTTTTTATCATTCAAGTAAGAAAGAACCAATTTTAAATTATGTTTTGTATTATACATTCAAAACAAGTAGATCAAAATGGTCAAATACTCTCGCCCCTCCCTTCATAAAGTTCCTTAATTATTTACATTATTTGATATTGATTGCATGATGAGAAATGGATGACCGTGTCATGTTGAATCATGTCTACACTGAGTGGGAAAATTTCAAAGTACTCCTACTCCGAAGTTAGACAAAAATTTTCATTTTCAATTGATTAGTGTTGAATCTTAAATTGGAACCCTAACATTTTTATGTTTTGAAACAAAGCACTCGTGTTTTTTGTATTTTAAATAATGTGTCTTGAAAATGTATATGTCATCATATTATATATCGAATCATGTTTCAGTCATTGTGTGAAGATCTTACTTGGTTCTAGACTAGCATTATAATTTACATAAATATAAGATGTAGTGGGGATTATCACTAAGACTTTATAATTTATTTAATTTTTTAGGCAAACGATTGTTAAATTGCTCATGTAAGAAGCATTGACAAATAAGGGAAAGAACATTTATACATATTGTTAGAAAACTTTATGCATAAGTATTGAGTCATAATTTTTGAAACATTAAACGTTTCGAGTGGACACTCCACCCATCATCAAGGACAAATGAAGTTGATAAGTTAGAAAAAAGTGCTAGGGTTTATATTTAAAGAAGATTGGCACAAGACCATTGAAGAGAGGAAAGAGGATTACCTAGTGGAAAAATAATAAAATACACAATTAGTTGTTAAGAATAGATGATAAAATAATAAATTAATAAATTAGACGTAGTTGTAATAGAGTGAAAGAATAATGAAAATAACATAATGACGATAATATAATATTCTATAATGAGTAGGAACCACGAACAGTAAATGAAAATTAAGAATAGGAAAAAATTAAAATTAAATGAACAGTTGAACAAGAGCAGAAAGTTAGATATAAGAGGACTCTAAACGGTGATGAGAAAAATTGATGAAGCAAAAATAACCATAAGATTTCAAGGGAAGAAAAATTTAGAGAGATAAAGAGGAGGTGAGGCAAAACATACCAAAGAGGGTTAGGAACGAAATCTATGTGAATAAATTTTAATCAAAATATCCCTAATGATCCAAGTGATGAATGGTGGGCTTCCAAGATTGGCTAAGTTTATATCCATCTTTACAATTAAAATTATTAGGATGTTTTTCAACTTCAAGGGCTTCACGAATGAGGCGAGAAGAGTAATAAGGGGAAAATGCTAAAATTTTAGTTTGGTCAAAACAAATTAGGTATTTGGATTCAAAGGAGTGCTTGGAAATAGTTGATTTAGAGATTTAGCTATGGGTAGAATCAACTATATTCTCTTTAAGTTGGGATTTAAAGGATCTACCAGTTTGGTGTATGCACAATTTTCCACATGAGCAAGGAATTTGGTACACTCTTGGGCCAAGCATCGAGTCTGATTTTGTAGATTTTAACCTTGTACAATTAATTACTGCAAATCGATTCTAAATGAAAGCATAAAAGATACAATGGCACACGTGCACACACACACACATTACATAGAGATGTTACCCTAGAAACCCAAGCAAGTAAAACCAACAATTTGTTTAGAGCCTCACCTCTAATATTCTATTCATCATCTTCTTCATTGTTTACAATACAATATATATATATATGATCCTGCGACATCCAAAATTCTAATCCATTGACCCAACTTAGTCAACAACCCTAATTCCTTAACCGGAATTAGAAAGCCATCAGTGAAAACCCATGTGCTAAAAAACTACCAAAAACAAACGCAAAAAAACGGCCAATTATTTTTTACAGGACACCCGCCCCCCCTTGCTCCCATATCAGTGTACAGAAAATGGGTCCAATCTTGCAAAAAATATAACACATACCCAACATTCTCCCACTTGTTGTTTTCTTTGCATATAGGGGGTTACAAGATTACATAGTCAACAATCCAGGGAAGAAATGCTCATAGATCCTATACACCAAGAGAACTTCTCAGTGCTCCCAAATTTTGTTAATGAATCTAAAACATTCTCCAAAGTGTCCACCTTCATCAGCAACACCTTATTTTATTTAACCATGTCTCTCACAAAGTTATATTGAACATCATGTTCGAAAACATAGGTATTCCAACAGAGGATGAACACCTTCAGTAACCACTCACACAACCAGATAAAAGATCAACACAACGATATTTTGATGTGGTAAAACCCCTACGAGGAAACATCCACGGCCCTAGCCAACGCGGCCACTTGGAGCAATTTATTAATGCAAAATAAAAATATTACAAAGAGTTTCTCACAATCGATCATCGACAAATGACCCTCCATGCTCTTTAAATAGAGATCATGGACCAATTGGGTGTTAACCCATGGATCAATGTATCCATTAAGTTCGAGGAGAATATGAATCGTCAGATCACTCTATGTCAGGAACATATCATGACCATTGGATTTCCTAACTACTAATGCATACTAAATAAACACACTAAGAAACACACTTTTACCTAACGACACATTAGACCAAGTAGATTTTAACTAACTCTTAAGTGTCTAAATATCCTAACACATCAATATGCTTTGTCTTTGAATGATAAGTCAGGTTCTTATCCAAGAAGATTTCACTTTAACTCTCACAATATATCCTTACATATTGTTATGTCGACTCAATACTTGAACACAAACTCATTAACCATATTACTTCCTTGCTTGCAGGAGTGTCTTCCATGTATTCATTTTCTATAATTGAGAGTGCCACTACAGACTGTCTTTTTCTCATCCAATTGATTGCTCATCCAAACAGGTTAAACACATACCCACTTGTAGATATTTTGCGATCCATATCTCCAACGTATTCTCCATCAACAAAGCCATATATATCCAACAGTTTATCCAATCCTAGTCTTCCTTGGTAGCACAATCCATAAGTAGTAGTGCCATGCAAACACCTGAAAACCATTTTTACTATTATCCAATGCTCCTTCCTTGGTCTTGACATATACATGCTCAAAACTCCCACTACATGTGCATGTCCAGTCTAGTACAGACCATTACATACATCAAATTTCCAATCACACTAGTGTATGGAACATGGGACATTCCCTCTTCCTTTTCCTGTCTCTTGGGATAATGATCTATGGATAACTTTACATCTACAGGAATAGGAACCTTGATTGGTTTACATTCTTGCATATTAAACCTCTACAATTTTGTCTTGACGTATTTTCTTGGATTTAACCAGAGTTTCCTCTTTTCCCAATCTCTTTTAATTTCCATGCCCAAAATGAAATTTGCAGCACCAATATCCTTCATGTCAAATTTAGAGGACAACTGAGTTTTCACATACTGGATAATCTCCTTATCGTTTCCTATCAGCAACATATCATCCACATACAAGACCCAAAAAATGAGATGATCATTGATTAATTTGAAATACACACAGTGATCAACTTTTCTCCTTGTGAAGCCAAGTCCCAACATATAAGTATCAAATTTTTTATACCACATCATTGGTGTTTGTTTTAACCCATACACATAATTTTTCAGCCTACATACTAGATCTTTCTTTCCCTTCACAACAAATCCTTCTCGTTGCTTTGTGTAGATTTCTTCTTCCAGATCCCCATGTAGGAATATTGTCTTCATATCCATCTGTTCTACTTCAAAATCAAAAGCAACAGTAACAGATAAAACAAAACTAATAGACTTTAGCTTGGAAACAGGAGAAAAAAAATTCACTAAAGTCAATTCCCTCTACCTTGGAATAACTTTTTGTTAATAATCGAGCTTTGTATTTCTCCACTTTACCTTATGCATTCAACTTCTTCTTAAACACCCATGTGTTTCCAATGGGATTTCTTCTAGTCGGCAACTCCACTAGATCCCAAGCCTCATTCTTGTCCAAGGTTGGAATTTCTTCAACCATGGCCTTTTTCCAGAGTTTTCCATACTCTAAATTCACTGCCTCCCTAACAATTATAGGATCATCATCAGTCATAGACAAAGCAAAATTTGAATCGAAATACTTTATGGTTTCCTTTTTTCCCGAACCGCTCTCCTCAATACTGGAGTATGAGGATCTTCTTCTTCTCGTTCCTTTCCTTTTGTGGAGTCTAATTCATTATCCTTCAATTCAAACTCTATTTTCTCTAATTCTTCCTTCCTTGGTAGGACTTCATGTTTGACAACATCTTTGATTTCTCGAAATATCACATCTCGGCTATACATTGCCTTCTTAGTTTTTGGGTTCCAAAGATTGTAAACTTTTAGACCATCTTTATACCCAATAAAGATACTTTTTTCAGCGTTTTTATCTAGCTTACTCATGGTTTCCTTTAGAGCATGAACATAGGCATCACATCCAAATATCTCAAGATGTGTGAGAGAGATTTTCTTACAAGTCCATACCTCATGTGGAGTCATGTCATCCAGTGTTGATGAGGGTAATCGATTGACCAACTAACATGTAGTACCCATTTCCTCTGTCCATAATTATTTTCCTAACCCGACACCCTTGAGCATGCACCTTTCTTTTTCCATCAACGTCCTGGTCATCCTTTCTACAACTCCATTCTGTTGAGGTGTATATGGAGTAGTTTTCTACCTTTCTCTTCGCATTTTGATCCAAACTTTCTCATTCTTATGTTGACATTCCTATAGGTGCAGTACTTGTATCCATAATGATCCACTGATCTTTGTCCACCAACAGATCTTCCATCTTGAGCTTCCATAACTCAAAACTTTTCCCATTAAATTTCTCGATCTCTTTTTTTTTAAATGCTCGTCATTTCTTTTCACCAGAAGAATCGATACTATAGAGCTCCCACTGTAACAAGGTTTATCACAGACCCGAGCCAAACTCTTGACCATAAATGCGTCCCCCTGAAGACAATAATCTATTTGATACCAAATGTAGATTTTAACCTTGTACAATTAATTATTCCAAATAGATTCTTAATCAAAACAGAGAAGATACAATGGAACACACACACACACACATTACATGGATATTTTACCTTGGAAACCCAAAGCAGTAAAACCAACAACATGTTTAGAGTTGCACCTCTAATATTTTATTCATCATCTTCTTCATTGTTTACAATAAAATATATATATAGGAGCCCGCGACATCCAAAACCTTAATCTATTGACCTGGATTAGTCAACAACCTTAATTCCTTAACCAGAATTATAAAAGAATTGGTGAAAAACCATGTGCCAAAAAACCACCAAAACGGACACAAAGCAAAACTGCTAAAAAAATATTTTGGGGGCTCCTCCCTTGAACCTATAACAAATCCCCCCCCCCCTTGCTCCCATATCAATGTACAGTGCATGGGACCAATATCACAAAGAATATAACACATACCCAACATATTTATCTTTAGTAGTTCTGAATAACTATTTGAGGGTTTTATAGGGTTTGAACAAGGTTTTGATATTCTTCTTAGCCATAATTTTAGAAATATGATCAGTAGTTCCCAGGATATAGTGGAGATAAATGAGAACTAATGGTGGGGAGGAGGAGGGGTTTTTTATTTGGGATTGCGAACTGAGCAGAAGGATTGCTTGATTTGAGAGCGAGAGTAATCATTGGACATAAGGGCCTTGGTTAGGTGGTATTTTTCTTTCTCAAGAAACTGAGGGGTGGAGATGCAGATGGCTCGAGTAATCATAGTTTTCATAACAATGGATTTTTGACATGGATGGTTGTGGGAATGGGCATGAACGTCTCTATATCTATGAGTCTTCTTCCTGTAAACTTAGTGGGTAAGGGAGCCATCAAGAAGACGTGAGATAAGAACATTCAGTAAGGGGATAGAGTTGTCATTTTGGGTTTCCATAGTAAATTGGATGTGTGGAGAGGTGTTATTAAGATTTTTGAAGAAAGAGATCAAAGTGGAATGGCCATGAGGCCAAATGATAAACGTTTCATCTACAAAACAAAACTAACACTTGGGTTTGAGAGGACAACTTTTTAAGGCAAAAGTCTTGAAATATTCCATAAATATATTAGCAACCAATGGGGGTAAGGAGGAACCCATGGTTGTACCTTCAGTTTTTTCATAGAAAACCCCTTTAAAGGTGAAGAATGTAGAAGAGAAGTAGTTCTTGATGAGGTTAAGAGTTTCAAGGTCGACCAGTTTGGAGATCAAGGTCAAGGCTTATGAAATTGGAATTTTAGTGAATAAAGAAAGGACATCAAATCTTACCATGATGTCTTGATCATCAAGGTGAAGATTTAGAGTTTTATGAATAAAATATGAGTGGTCTTTAATAAATGAGGAAGTTGTACTGATGAAGGTAAGAAGTTTGTCAATAAGAAAGCGAGCAAGAGTGTGAGCGGGGGCGCCTATGGTGCTTACTATAGGACTAAGAGGAATGTATCTTTTATGAATTTTAGGTTTCCCATAGATCCCCGGGGTTTGTGGGTTATGAGGAATGAGACGTTTTTGAATGTTGGAGTCCAAGGAAGAGGATTTTATGGCTTTGGTAACTAGGTTGGTGATTGTCTTAATAAGACATTTTAGCGAGAGGTTTATAAGAAGAAGAAGATAGAAATCCATGAAGTTTAGAATCTTATTCAAAGGTATTCATAATAACCGTAGCATTGCCTTTATCGTATTTAAGAACAGTGATGTTCGGGTTATCATTAAGGCAACGAATAGAATGAAACTATTCCTTAGTTAAGTTTAGTTTAGGAGGTTTGGAATGACGGAGGATTATTCCACACTCCTGTCTAATTTCTTCGACTTAGTGAATAGGAAGATTTTGGGTAATGGATTCAGTGGAGAAAATGATATCCTCAACTAGGATACGCTTAGGTACAAGGGAAAAATTAAATCCTTTTTCAAGAAGTTGGATGGAAGGAGGATCTAGCTCAGATGAAGATAAATTTATGACAGTGGAGGGATAAGTAATGGAACAAGAAAGGGAAGGTGTAAGGTGTTGCAAACGACTACTATTGGGATTGTTATTTAGGAAAATCAAACGAGGGAAAAAAAATAGATTTGGATAATGACGCACATTTTGTGCTATGTTTATGAACAAGATTAGGGTTGGGGTTAACACTGGAGACTCTAGAAGAACCGGTTCCATTTGTGGATATTAGCAACAAAGAGGGAATATTAGGATCAATCGGATTAAGAGAGTTGTTAAAAATTGAAATAGATTTGTTATCGTGAGAAACCAAAAAAGAGTAATTATGATCTGAATTAAGGTTTTGGGATAAAGTGCTCCAATTGATATCGTGGTCGTTATTATGGTTTCCAGTAAAGACACAATGATTGATACTTGAATCATTGTTCAAATCGGACATGGTTTCACATAGAGGAACAGAAGGAGAGGTCTCTCGACTGGTTTCCAGCGAAAGCAGTGTGTTGAGCAAAGTTGCAAGGTTGAGATAGGAGGGCAAGGGCGATTAGGAGGGAGAAGTTATAGGGGTGGTCTCTTCCACGGGAATAGGCACATGATAGGTTAGTTTCATGCAAGTAGAAATCAGTGTAAAATTTTGAACCAGTTCAAATTCCAAGTCTGGGGCATGAGACTCAAGGGACACCAACTCAGAGCGAGAATTCGAAGCAAGCAACCTGAGGCGAGGTGATGAAGATTTTTTTTGATCGATTGGGGAGTTGGGGAAGAGATCAGGAGTGGATTGGTTCAAGGTTTGAAGAAGAGTTTAAGGACAAGAGGAGAATTTCTTTGAAAACATATTAGATAATTTATGAATATGATTATTAGAAGTTGATCAAAAACACTAAAAGTTGTGATAAAAGACCTACGGTCAAGAATAGATCGGGTATCAACAGAAACATTTCAAGAAATATTTAAATGGATATTGTATACATTTTGACATAAGAGATTGAGTTCTAACTTGGTAAGATGGATTTATGTCACAAGTTTCCTTCTTCAACTTCTCACTTTGATTTGGTCTCCCTTGAGTCTCACACCTCGGACTTGGAATCTGAATCGGTTCAAAATTTTACATTGATTTATACTTGCACACATCTAACCTATCTTGCGCCCATTCGTATAGAATATCCCACCCCTATAACTTCTCCCTCCTGCTCACCCTCGGCCACCTATCTCAACCTTGAAACTTTGCTCAACACCCCACTTTCGTTAAAAACTAGGCGAGCGACCTCTCCTTCTATTCCTCTTTGTCCAACCCTATCTGATCTTAATAATGATCTAGGTATCAATCATTGTGTCGTTACTGATTCTCTTACATATTCTCACAATAACAAATCTATTTCAAATTTTAACAACTCTCTTGATCATATTGATCCTGACATTCCCTCTTTGTTGATAATATCTACGAATGGCACTAGTTCTTCTAGAGTCTCCAGTGTTAACCCCAACCCTATTCTTGTTCATAAACATGTGTGGAATGCACATTGTTACCCCTCATGGGCTAGAGGTAACTAAGGAGATGATGCCTCAAGGCCCACAAGTTGAATACATGGAGTGTCAAGAGCCAGATGAGCAAGTAAAGCCCCTCCTCTCACCACATATCACCATTGATCGATAACAACTACATCCACCACACCATCTTGGCCCAGAGAGGACAACAGGTCTTGCTTCATGAGGTAACAATTATGGTCTCGTTGTAAGTGTAATTTTAATAATTGAAGCATTTTAACATGTTGAAAAGAGTCCTTTCTTGATTATGGAAACATTTGCTTGGAAATTATACCTTTTGCCTCATTTCACCTTGGTGGTTGACATGGTTTCCTACTAAGTGGGTCACCCTCAAGAAAAGGGTTGCAACTAGGGGGTCTCCTTGAAGGGTCACGATACCATTATGGCACATATTTATCACTTTCCACACCTCTTCCCTTTCATTTCCTCGTCTTTTGGGTTTTCAGGCTTATTGACCCCAAGAAGTGCTTGGACCTCATTTCATGGGAAGAAGGGGATAAAGTCCTAGAGGTGTTGTAGCTGGAAAAAAGTAAAAATCCATAAAGTATTCCTCTAGATGCTCACCCTAAGGTCCTGAGATCAATGAAATGCCTCTCCATAAAAAATTGAAGGAGCTTTGAAAAATAAAACACATAATTAATAAATGTCTCGCTTGTTGAGGGAATGCATTTGCAGTGTCTTTTACTTTCCATGCACATGGCACTCAATGTGTTCTTAGCTCCAAGTGGCATTGCGTTGCTCCTTACTTTCCATTGAATATAGAACTCAATGTTTTGGACCATAATAAATTAATGGCAAATAAAAAGGCTTGGAAAAAGGTTGCATTACAAATGAGGATGCAACACACCCTCCACAAAGGCACCCATAAATGAGACAATATGTGCCCTTGATATGTCAAGAACCCTATGCCCAAAATTCATACCCACGATCCACTTCATACCCTTTTAGATGAATTAGAAAGGGTCCTCTTGGGAAACACTCCTTGACTTGGGGAAAAATCTACCCAATAGGGCACCATGATAGCCTTCCCATACTTAAATTTGGCAAATTTTATAAGGTCTTTGAGCATTTGTTTATTTTGAAAAGGGTGGATTTAATGCACATGTTTGGATGGTTCTTTTATTAAATGTGGCTTAATTGGAATGATACATGTGACTTTTGGACCCTTGGAGGGCATACTTCTTTGTCTTTGCAGAACCTTGCTAGGTGTAAGCTATTCTATGGAGGAATTGTGCCTTTTTTACCTTCATGGGGGGTTGAAAACCCCAAGTATGGACACCATACCCCAAAGGATGGGCAGAGGACCCTAGAGCCATTGTACACTTGAAATGATGAATGTTTCCTTTGGAGGCACTTGGACAACACTAGATTATGACATCATAACCCCTTGTACTTGGACTTTGGCCTTTGGAGGCCTAGGACATCACTTCCTAAGCCCTTCATGTCACTTGGAGGCTAGGGTTAGATGGGATTGATGGTTCTGGAAGATATGTGATGTGGTTTGAAGGACGAAGATGCATGGCATGACACTTTATCACGTGAGAGAGTGACACATGGCCTTTGGAGGCCCAACGACTTGCATCTAGAGGCTCAACGTCTCACTTTTTTGGCCTAGCATCATTGTTTTAGGGCATGAAATCACCATTCTAAATGTTTTACTTTATGTAATTTTAATTTTTTTAAATTGTAAAGGAAAATAAAGTGGGGTCGACTCTCTTTTTAATTTTTGGTTGACATTTTATGTGGACAAAATTGGTTTAGGTGGCCTCATATAAATAGAGTCCATCTCATTTTTATTTTAGAGATAACTCACTTGATAATTACATAACTCGTGGCTGGAATTTTCTCCCTACTTGAGCAATTCGCTTGATCTTAAATCTTGTGCAATTGGATGCTCTACTTGTCTATTGGTTGAAGGAAGGCTAGTGACTTCTCTTGTATTCTTGTTCTTGGCAATTGTGGTGGAATATCTTGATAAGTAAGGGTTGTTCATGCTATCTCTTGGATTAGGTAAGGAATTTCTGCAAATTTATGTGTTTCTTCTTGATTTCAAGGTTATTTTTTCAAATACATGGAGGAGTATAAGGGCATACACCCTCCATCAAGGATCTATCTTTTATTGTCATTGAAAATCCTATTTAAAAGATTGCTACGAGTAAAAAGTCTTAGACCCTTGTAGATTTACCTTTCCAAGGTTTGTTTACTCTAGGGAGTAAAAAGGATTACACCCATAGAGGAGTAATAAATCCTATCTCATAAACAAGAGACTCCACAACCCAATAGATGAGGCACTAATATTTTGCATTAGAGATTGAATATTGTGCATTGGTAAATGTGATTTCAAGGAGATTGAATTGTTCAAGTTTGGAATTTAATTCTACATGTTTTAAGCTATATTGTGCCCTAAGGGCATCTTTATTAGCCAAGTGATCTATCTGTTTTAATAAACATTTAGCTACAACCAATAGGGCTGCAGCAAACTTGCTATATTTCACTCTCTTACTCACTTTTCTACCACTGAAATTCACTTGCAAATTGTCATAATTGATCTATTGCTTAAAGGCTATTGTTAGCGTGAATTTCTTGTTGATTTTAGTGGCTAGAACTTGTTGTTGTAGCAAAAATATTTCTACAGCCATACGGATGTTATAAAATATTGTTGATAACACTTAAAAACAGCCCTCTTTTGCTATCAAAGTCTTGGTTTAATTATTGAAGAATTTTCTACTAATTGCTACCTTTGTTTCCAACATCATACACATGATTTCGATGGTTTAATTTGAAATTGTCATAACTTATTTACCGCTGATATATGTTTCCATACTGCTGCAATTTTGGGATGACGAGGTTTCTTGTTGATTCCCCATTAGTTTTGAGGCTTTAATCATCACATATTGTCTTGTTTCGGGCAGGTCTAACATTGTTTTGCAGGTACATAACCTTGGAAACTATTCACTAGCTCTCGAGACTCTTTCCAAAGCCTCATTCTTAGTCTTGACTTTGACCTATAGGGGCACTCTTTTATCACTTTCCATATCCCATTGCAATCCCCCTAGGTTCACCCGTGAAGCATCTCTTGTGTTGGACTTGTCCTTCACTAAAATGACGGGAGTATCTATTAAAGTG
The DNA here is from genome assembly GCA_009831015.1 of Picea engelmannii. Taxonomy (NCBI): domain Eukaryota; kingdom Viridiplantae; phylum Streptophyta; class Pinopsida; order Pinales; family Pinaceae; genus Picea; species Picea engelmannii. The sequence continues at coordinate 42,707 of ML845071.1, forward strand.
ACAGTGATAGGTACTCCCATTTGTGTCACACACTTATGGATTCGGTTGGGATTTTCCCAAGCTACATTTTGTGTGATAACACACGTCATTATCCAATTATAATCCATTTCCCTCGTTGTATTGGCCTAAATAACAATCCCAATAGTAGTCATTCGCAACACCTTACACCTTCCCTTCCTTCTTCCATTACTTATTCCTCCACGATCATAAATTTATCTTTGTTTGAACTGGATCCTCCTTCCCTCCAACTTCTAGAAAAAGGATTTAATTTGTCCCTTATACCTAACTGTATCCTGGTTAAGGATATAATTTTCTCCATTGAATCCATTACCCAAAATCCCCCTACTCATGAAGCCAAAGAAATTAGACAAGAGTGTGGAAGAATCCTCCATTGTTCCAAACCTCCTCAACTAAACTTAACTAAGGAATAGTTTCATTATACTTGTTGCCTTAATGATAACCTGGACATCATTGTTCTTAAAGTCTATAAAGGCAATGCTACGATTATTATGAATAAACTCTGACTATGATTCTAAACTTCATGTCCTTCTATCTTCTTCTGCTAAAAACCTCTTGCTAAAAGCCCTAGTAATACCCAGTTTTGATTTTAGGGGCTAAATTTCGCTCATGGGCTAATTTTCCATGGTTTTTCCAAAAACGAGATTCGTTATTTTAAAAATGATTTGCCCCAATTCTATAGGATAAAATTATTTTACCTTAAAAATCACCAAAATTTTATAAAAACTATATAAAATATTTAGAAATTGAATATTTTTACGAAAATATCGCCAATCATTTATAGTTGGCATATGAAGGATTAGTAAGATTCGCCAAGGTTTCTACATTTTAAAATAAATTTCCATCCTTAAAATCATCCCTGTACATACCATTACCAACCTGGTAGCCAAATCCATAAAATCCTCTTCCTTGGACCCCAACATTGAAAAACGTCTCATTCCTCATAACCCCCAAACCTTGAGGATCTATGGGAAACCTAAAATTCATTAAAAAAAGACATTCCTCTTAGACCTATAGTAAGCACCATAGGCACCCCCACTCACACTCTTGCTCGCTTCCTTGCTGATAAATTTTAGACCTTCGTTGGTACAATATCCTCATTTATTAAATATTCCTCGGATTTTATTCATAAAACTTAGAATCTTCACCTTGATGATCAAGACATCATGGTTATCTAATGATCAAGACATTTAATGAGATTAATGTAATTGAGGCAATAATATGTCTTGATCCCATTGAATTCCTCTCTTCACCTCATCTACCATGATACCCCTCATTCATAACCCTTTTTTCTGTGTGGACCCACCTTCCCATTTTTACGTCTTCACAAATGGCTCTCACTCACAACCAAGAAATAAATTATTTGTTTGTCGAAAACACCCAGAACAAGGAGGACATCAAGCACATCAATTTCAATCTTGGCTCCTTCAATTTCAATGTTGAGACCCTCAACAACTAATATAGATCCCTCAAGGACCAATATAGCTCCCTTAAGGACCAATATGCCACCATCAATGCCACACTCGAAAAATTGTTGAGTTGATCCCTGAACCCTACCTCCTCTGAACAACCTTCCTTTCATGCAGACGTTGAATCTTGCCATTTCCACAACCCTCCTTCCAATCACCTTCATTGTGAACTGTGTCTTCCCATAATTGAGGTGAACAAATTTGATGGCTCGGATGCCATGGGTTGGGTCACTCAAATGGAACATCACTTCTCCTTGTGTGTCATTACCGATGAATCAGCCAAAATTTTTTACAGTGTCTTCAATCTAGATCTTAAACGATGGCAATGGTGGCAATGGCATAAAAATTCATGCCAAGGGTATATTTCTTGGACATATTTTGTTGTCGAGCTTTATGAACGCTTTGACACTAACACCAACCATTTGGATTGTTTGACCAAGTTGATATAATATGGCATAGTGGAAGACTTTATCGTTTCCTTTGAGCACTTGGATTTCAAAATGGAGAGCATGTTAGGTGCTTTCTTCAAGGAATGTTTTATCAGTGGCCTAAAGGATGAAATATGAGCCGAAGTACAAATGGATCACCCCTAAACTTGGTTAGAATCTACTAAATGTGCCAAGGAAGCACAATATGTTGTCTTCTCCCAAAACATAAAACCCTCCTTTATTCCTCACCCTAGACCCACTCATCCTACCCCTCCTGCCACTCCTCTCAAGATCTAGAAATTAACTCGGGAAAAAATGGATGAAGACCAACTCAAGGGTCTTTGTTATATTTGTGATGAAAAATGTTTTCTGGGGCACAAGTGCAAGGAACAAAATCTTTTTATGTCCATTTATGAGGATGTTGTTGATGAGGAGGCTGACGTTTCCCCTGTGGAAGATTTACCCCAATAAAATGATCTTACCCCTCCCTTTAATCCACCAGAAGTTGAATTTTTAATTTTGATGCACGTCGTCATTGGCTTCTCTGCTCCCCAAACCCTCAAGTTAATTGTCTACATTAAACATAATAAAATCATCATCGTATTTGACAGTGGCAACACCCATAAATTTATTTATCGCCACATTGCCCAAGAAATCAATTGCTATATATGTGCAATCAACAATTTTCAAATCATGATTTTCAATGGTGATTCCATGAAATGTGGCAGGCGTTGTGAAAATGTGTGCCTACAAATTGGTTGGTACCACCTAAAATATCATATGTTTGCTTTCGACATGGGTGATTGTGACATTGTGCTCGGTGTTGAATGGTTACACACTCTAGGCCCCATCCTTATGTATTTTAAGGACCTAACCATTAAATTCCAATAGGAGGGACAACAATATAAGTTTCAAGGCATCACAATAGGCTCACCTGAGATCATCAATTCCCACCGAATGTAAAAGCTACCCAAAAATGTCATTATGTTGTTATTTCCCAACTCCATTCCATTCAAATCATTAAGACACCCTCTGTGCACCTTGACCTCCAATCTATACTCTCCCAACACCAAGCTATTTTTAACACTCCCCATGGACTTCCCCCATCTTGTGGCATTCATGATCATTCCATTCCTCTAGTATCAAGAAACCTTCCTCCCAATGTTCACTTTTATCCTCATCCATTTTCCTAGAAAAATGAAATTGAGAAAATTGTCCATGAATTGCTAGAAGCAGGTATCCTAGTACCGACCCATATTCTTCTCTGGTAGTGATGGTGTTATATTCTCATTAGTTTTGTTAAAATTAGATTTACCGTAGCATTTTTATCTTCTTTTAACATTCAATAATCATAAACTGAAATATATAAGCAATAGATAAACAAGCAAAAGAAGACACAAAGATTTATCATGGGGAAAACCCAAACTCGAGGTAAACCCAACCAACTTTTCTTAGAGAGAATATTCCAATACAACCATGAACAAGCTATAATCACAAGAGCAAACCAAAAATGAAGAACCCTAATAAAAAATACTTATCTCTTATTCTTTTTAAACCCTAGAAAGGGTAGGCAATTGATCAACACCACAGAACTGGCACCAAGATAGGTGCATCACTAGAACTACCACCACAAAGCTAACACCACACAACTAGCGTCACTGGTAACTACAATTGCTAATTGGCATGCAGCAACTAAGAAACACCACACAACCTTAGCACAACTCCTATAGAGGTATCACCCAAGAGAAATAACCAAGATCCACCAATAATATTCTTCCCCGAGTGGGGCGCACTCTCCAAGAGAACTAGAGTCCAAAAATAGTGAAACTGCAACAACTACAACTACAACTGCCTAGTGCGCACTCTGAAGGAGAATCATTTTCTCTACAAATGAACTGACCCAAACTTGTATGTATACTAATATGGGCACCTGTCTAGGGCCGACTTCTTATTTTGGGTATTCAACTTTACTTTCTTATTTATGTGGGCTGACCTCTCTTCCTGGAAATTAAATTTCCACTTTATTATTATTTCCTATGGGCCGACTTCTCTTATGTGGCATTCTATTTCACTTTATTCTTTTCCAGGGTGTACTTCAATTGTTCAATGGTCTTCCTTTGACTTCTTGGAATCTTCTTCTTCTCTAAGAAAATCTGTCTAGGAGGGAATACCTCCCACAGCTACCAAAACATCAACACTCCCTCTTAGCTAGGAAGGTATTCTTCCATGATGTTTTCTTCTAGTAGTCCATTGACTACCCTGCAATCAAATAGTAGCACACAGCTACTACCATTCCATCAGTAGATCGAATCATTTTTCATGGTCTCCAATACTATGTTTCAATCATCCAGTAGCACACAGCTACCCATAATGTCCAGTAGTACACAACTATTGTTGTAGTCCAGTAGTACACAACTAATACCATAGTCCTCCTAACTGTGTTGTGATGTTACTTTCCAGTAGTACACAACTATTGTCGTAGTCTAGTAGTACACAACTACTACCATAGCCCTCCTGACTATGTTGTGATGTTCCTTCTTCTTTTCTTGCAGTCTTATTTACACCCATCCACCTCGCATGGTATGAGCAAGACTGCCTTCATAGCCCCATTCACACCTAGCCACCTAGCATGGCTTAGTCAAGCCTATCCCATGGTCCAAGACCATGCTCCAAGTTTTATTTATACCTAGCCACCTCACGTGGCATAGGCAATACTTGCCACAAGTCTTATTCACACCTTTCCACCTCGCATGGCATAGGTAAGACTTGTACAAGAATGTGATGTTTCTCCTCTCCCAGTAGTCTTATTCGCACCTACCCACCTCACATGGTGTAGGAAATACTACGACCATAGCCCCAATCACACCTAGCCACTTCACATTGCTTAGGAAAGGATACTCCATGGTCCCAATCACACCTAGCCACTTCACATGGAATAGGCAAGACCATGCTACAAGTCCCAATCACAACTAGCCATTTCACATGGCATAGGCAAGACTTATACCAAGCTACTCATTACTCCCTTAGTCACTTCACATGATTGATCTGGGAAACCCTTGGCCAAAGGGAGAGCCCATTGTAGGAGAAACACCAATCCTCCCTCTCAACGAGGGTGGACATTCTACATCATGCCAAGCTTGTGTCTGAAGTACTCATACTTCACTCTAGACATAGGCTTGGTTAGAATGTTTTCTATTTTCTCAATAGTGGATATGTAACGAAGCTCCATAGATCCTCTCTGCACCATGTCTTGGATGTAGTGGTATTTGATCTCTATATGCTTTGACTTGTCATGAAACACAAGATTATCTAACAGCTTCACACAACTTTGATTATCACAATGTATCAAAGTTGGCTCCAACTCTAGATTAAATAACCCTGCAAGCAACTTCTAGAGCCACACTGCTTCACGACATGCAACACTAGATGCAATATACTCTACCTATGTTGTATTGAGTTCCATTGATGTCTACTTCCTGATCAACCATGAGATCACGCCTGATCCCAAACTAAAGCAACACCCTGAGGTGATTTTTCAGTCCACTGCACTCCATGTCGAGTTAGAGTCTATATAACCATGCAACTTCACATCTCTATCTGAGACATATCTCAATTCATATCCAATTATACCATGTAGGTACCTCAACACATGTTTTGCAACTATCCAATGTACATGTCTAGGCTCAACCATGTATTGACTCAAAGTGCTCACTGTAAAACATATGTATGTCTTGGTGTTAACCAAGTACATCAAGGATCCGATCAATTGTATGTACATAGTGGGATCCACCAAATATGAAGATGAATCACTCAAGAGCTTCAGATTCATCATCATAGATGTGGTCATGGACTTGCAGTCCATCATCCCAAATCGTTGCAGGATCTCAACAGTATATTTTCCTTGGCTAATAAAAATGTTGTATGACCTCTTCCACACGTCCAATCCCAAGAAATAAATCATCAAACCTAGATCCTTCATCTATAACTCTGAAGTGAGTTCCCTCTTGCACCCATCTGTGAGATTCTCATCCCTTGTAAGAAACAGGTCCTCCAATATCAAGGGGCAACCATCCCCACGCTCATCAAAATAATTTTTTGGCATATCCTGCCCTGGGTGCCTGCTTAATCTTGTACAAAGCCTTCTTCAATCTGCAGACATGAGACTCCTTCTCATGTATCTTGTGGCTACTCTATGTACACTTATTCTAGCTACTAGAGCAAGTGTCTCATCATAATATTTTCCCTCTTGATGGGAGAATCCTATGGCCACAAATCAATCTTTGTACATCTCTATTCTTCTATATGAAACATGCTTGATCTTTTATATCAACTTGGAAGTCACCATTGACTTCCCTTCTGGTCTCGGAACTAAGGCAAAATCCATATCCAAGTCCTTTCGACTGGCTTCCTCCTCTGTCACTAAAACAAGGGAATCCTCCTAGGAGGTCTTATATATCCTCAAAACCTCTAAGACGTCTCTCTCTCCCATGGAACTTGTCTGACAATCCTGGAAGATGTCTCTCTCTCCCATCTGAATCTGAGGAGGAATAATTTCTAAATGAAAGTCTCTAAGCCATTGACTCTCTCTGAGATCAAGCTCACTCTAAGACTACATGCTCCCTATAAAGCTTGACTCCCTCAAAGTCTATATAATCTTCGGAGCCATCTGCTCCCTCTGCATCTGATGACCTCATCTAAAGTTTGATCTCCTATGGAATGTATTGAGAGGTTTCTCCTCCCTAGTGGATCCTGAGGGCTAAATCCCTCTAAAATCTAGCTCCTTCTGAGATGGTACTTGGTGGGGTCGTATGCCTCACCATTGGTGGATCCATATACTCCTCCTCATGATATTTCTCATCAATTCCATATATTTGTATCCCCTTTGCATCATGCAAAGTATCACGGGACCATGTTGGTTTCTTCCTAGTCACTGCAACAATATTATGGGTAGGACCTTCTGGCTCTACTGACTCTTCCTGATGATCGGAAGAGTGATCAACTAAACTAGAGGGATCTGTACGGTCATCTTTGGATCCTTCTTCTCCTTACAATCAATCTCTATATGAGATACTAGGTATACTGCAAAACTACCCTTCTTTCCAGAAGGTTTTGACTTCGTCCTTTTCTCCTTCATTACATGGATGTGTACGATCATGTACACAACTCTATGTCTGGATAGTTTGTTCCATGTCTCAACTAGAGAACATCTAATATGTTGCCTTCTGCAACTGTCATTATAGCTTCCTCTCATATCTATCACATGTGAGCTACCCAGAACAAGAGCAACAACAAGAATACAATAACAAAAAATAATAAGAACACTCTTCCAATGTTGTGACCAATAATTCCTCCATGGTAACCTGCCTGGAACAAGAAAAAAAGAACAACAACATCTCTATGGTAACCTCCATGGAATTTACAAGATAATTTGCTAGGAAAAATATCGACAACCAAAAACATCTCCTAGAGGAGATCAATTTATCGTGTAAACATGTGCATCATTAATATTGAACAATGAGCTTTTACTTAACGATCATAATACCAAAAAAATTCAAGTGTTACTAAACGTTTGATAGAAATAGCAGTACTAGAACTATAAAGATTGTTATTCTAGTTACAACACTTACTTAGGCTACAGTAGTATAAAATATCAAACTTCATATGCAAACCTGGAGTCTAGATTTTGTTGTCCCACTTGAGTTGTTCTATATTGTAGGAGACATCGTCATTATTTCCTCCAACTCTTGGGCTTCCTCTATGTGCACTAGATGTTAGATCCCTTTGGATCTGTTGTCACTTTTGTCAAGTGTATGTCTCCTACAAACACCCTCATCTTATATACAAGTGCACCATTCGGCTTTGTCTTCTAATCTAATACATTACATCAACAACAAGAAAAATTTAGAGATCTGAATAAGAAAGTTTAATGTCCAGGAAAATGTCAACAAGCCTAAAACCCTAAAAATTCATTTTTTACAGAAAGTCAATCTGAGAGATCTAGCAGGTGCACTAGGGAAAGGTGAGCTGATCTATGATGGAATTTTTCCCAACAAAATTATGATAAGTGATCAACGAGCTTGACAAGTTTAGGTATGTGCAACGACAAATATGCAATGGAAAACTTCAGCGGGAAATCTCACTATCTTCCTTCCAGTGGTTAGACTGTTTTGAAGGAAACCTGCTCTGAAACCATGTTCGACTTTCATTAGTTTTGTTAACATTAGATTCACCATAGCATTTTTATCTTCTTTTAAAATTCACCTAAAATATATAAGAAACATATAAACAAACACAAGAAGACACAAAGATTTATCCTAGGAAAAACCCATCAACTTTTCTTAGAGAGAATATTCCAATACAACCATGCACAAGCTCTAATCACAAGAGAAAACCAACAATGAAGAACCTTGATAACAAATAATTATCTCTTCTTCTTTTCAAACCCTAGCGAGGGTAGGAAACTTATCAACACCACATAATTAGCACGAGGATAGACGCATCACTAAAACTAGCACCACAGAGATAGCACCACATAGTTGGCACCACTGGTAATTGGTAACTGTAACTACTATTAAAAGTGCTAACTAGCACGAAGCAACTGAGAAGCACCACACAGCCTTAGTGCAACTCCTCCAGAGGTAGCACCCAAGATAAATCACCAAGATCCACCAAGAATATCCTTCCCTAAGTGGTGCGCACTCTCCAAGAGAACCAGAGTCGAGAAATAGTGAAATTGTTGCAACTGCAGATGCAGCTTCCAATTGTGCACTCAGAAGGAGAACTATCTTTCTCTACAAATGAACTAACCCATACTTGTATTTAAACTAATCTAGGCACATTTCTGGAGCCAACTTCTTATTCTGGGTCTTCAACTTTACTTTATTATTTATGTGGGCCAACTTCTCTTCCTAGAAATTATATTTCCACTTTATTATTATTTCTTGCGGGCCAACTTCTCTTATGTGGTCTTCTATTTCACATTATTCTTTTATGGGGTGTTACTCAATTGTTCAATGGTGTTCCTTTGACTTTTTTGAATATTCTTCTTCTCTAAGAAAAGTTGTCTAGGAGGGAATACCTCCTATAGATACCAAAACATCAACACATGGTACTCAAGAAAGAAGGCACTTAGCGCACGAGTCTTGAATTTTGTTCCCTCAACAAACTCATAATAAAGACAAATTTCTCATTCTTATCATTGATTACCTTTTCGATGAATTTAGTGGTGCTCAATACTTTACCAACCTTGATCTCCATTCTGGCTACCACCAGATACGTATGAAAGAGGAAGACATTCAGGTAAGACTTCCTTTAAAACTCATGAGGGTCACTATGAGTTCTTGGTCATGCCCTTTGGCTTATGTAATGCCCCCTCCACTTTTAAAAGTCTCATGAATCATGTATTTCCTCATTTCCTCCATCATTTTCCCTTAGTTTTATTTCATGATATTCCCATCTATAGTAAAACTTGGCAAGCCCATCGCGCACATGTGGATCAATTTATCCATCCACTGTCTAATCACAAACTTTTGTCAAACAATCTAAATGTGCTTTTGGAGCCTCTCAACTTGAGTACCTGGGTCATTTTATCGGCAAGGATGGTATACAGTTGGATCCTAAGAAAATTAAAGCTATGAAGGATTGGCATGGCCCTAAAACTCTTAAAATATTATGTGGTTTCTTGTGTTTAATGGGGTATTATCGCAAGTTTGTTCATAATTATGGAAAGATTCCAGCTCCTCTCACTGCTCTCCTTAAATATAATGCTTTCAGTTGGACTTCTGCAACTCATTAATCCTTTCGAGACTTGAAAGAGGATATGTGCACAAGTCTGATCATGGAACTACCAAACTTCACCAAGATTTTTATCCTGGAATGTGATGAGTCAGGGAAAGGAATTGAAGTAGCCCTCATGCAAGATGTTTGACCTTTGCCTTTCACTAGCAAAAAACTGTCGGAGTGACATTTGGGCCAATCAACCTATGAAAAATAAATGTTGGCTATTATGCATGCAATGGATCTTTGGCATCCTTATCTACTGGGGAAACGCTCCCAAATTAAAATTGATCATCGTGGCCTTGAGTATTTCCTCAAACAAAGAATTTCATCCTCGGAGAAACAAAAATGGGTGACCAAGTTGTTTGGATATGATTATGAGATCATTTACAAGAAGGGAAAAGAAAATGTGGTTGTTAATGCTCTTTCAAGGAAATATGAAGAAGAAGGGTCCCTCCTTTCCCTCTCATTCATCATATTAGAATGGCTTCATGTCTTTCACTCGAAATGGTTACAAGACCCCAAATTTTCTAGCCCAATCCAAAAATTGCAACATGATTCTCAAGCTTCTCCAGGGTACTCTTGGTACATTGAAGATATTTGCAATAAAGGTCACTTGTATTTAACCAAACAGTCAAAACTTAAATCCACGGTGCTCTTTGAGTTTCATGCTTCACCCACAACTAGGCATTCAAGCTTTATCAAAACATATGAAAGGGTCAAATGTTATTTTTATGGGAAGGTATGAAATAGGAAATCTGCACCTTTATGGTTGAATGTGATACATATCAACAGAATAAGGGTGAAACAGTCAAGGCTCCAGGCACACTCCAACCACTCTCGATTGCACCTACTATTTGGACAGATATTTCTATAGATTTAATTGTTGGCTTACCTAAATCGAGAAATAAGTTAGTCATCATGGCGGTAATAGATCGTCTTTCCAAATATGGTCATTTATGTTCTCTTCAACACCTATTCTC
>ML845074.1:19455-38646 GCA_009831015.1 Picea engelmannii
CTTTTGTGAAGGGTTATGAAAAAGTGTAAAAAGAGAAAGTGTGTGTGTGAAAAATGGATGAGCAAATATTGAATATCATTCCAAAAGGGAAGAGTTGTGAAATCAGTTTCAAGTCATCTTGGAATTTTTGTGATAACTTATTTTTTGGGACATTTCAGACCTTGAAATTTCAAACAAGCATAGGAGATATCTCTGGATACATGTGGTAAAAATTTCAGATGTTAGTTCGTTATAGTTTTGGAGATATGTCCTATGGAAGTTAGGGTTCCTAAATGCTCCTCAAATTAGTTTCAAACAGGTCAACTTGGAACTTTTGCTATAACTTAATTTCTAGGACGTTTCAAAATGTGAGGTTTTGTGTAGATGGAGGAGAGATCTCTGGGTACATGTGCTCAAAATTTCAGATGTCGGTTCACTATACTTTCAGAGATATGCTCTATGGAAGTTAGGGTTCTTGAATGCTCCTAAAATCAACTTCAAACAGATCAGTTTGACATTTTCACTATAACTTTTTTTTTTTTTTTTAACAGAAATTGAAAATTTTATATTTATAAAAGGCACAACTGAGGCCGCATAATACAGAGGAGGGTGTTGGTAAAAGAGATACCAACAACAAAATTTTCACATAAAACTTACAAAACCGAGTCTAGTTTTAGTTCAACTTTACTGTAGACAAAAGTTTCATCTAAGTCCTTAAATTGTCTAACGAGATATTTAATTAAGCCATTTTTACAAAACTGAGGGCTTTCTTACTGGTCTTCTTTAGACTCGATCTTCTTCTGGAGGAGTTTCTAGCGCCACGTTCAGGTCTGACAGTGTGGATTCTAGTCTACTCCCGGTTTCCTCATTCTGACTTTGTGTTGGCGAATTTGGTGGTCTGGCTTCCAACTTTGCTTCGATGTTCTCCCCTTGTCACCTGAGAAATTCGACTTCATCCTGTAATTGACTTGTTAACATGTGATGTTGGGCTAGAGTGTCCAGTGTGAAAGAGAGAGTGGAACTGTGAGAGTCAATATGGAGAGATAATTGTTGGGTGGTGGTGAAATTATCATCCACCAGCTCTTCCTCCGGTCTCTCTTGAGATGGACGTTGAGCCATTCCTTATAACAAACTGATGGAAATTGCCAGAAAATTACCTCCAAACCAATCTCACTTGATTCTTCCTCTGTCGTTGATGTTGCCTCTATTGCGGTTACTTTCAACTTCACGGATGCTTCCTCTGTTGCTGCTTCTTCCTTTGTTGATGGTGCTTTCAACGTTGCCTAGAGATGTCCCTCTTGCTCTAGTCCGATTGCGAGAACCTGTGGTGCTTGGACATTGTGCTTCCTCTTTCTTAATTGTATTCAAGTCTACAAAATTCTGGTGGGACTGGCTGAGGTGGTGAATCAAGGGCTTGTCTTCCAATTTATCTCCTCAAGGAGAAACCTTGATGCATGAATGCCACCATTTTCATGCAAGCTCACGTATTAAGTGTCTTTCATGCTTTGAAGTGGCATGTACTACTTGCTTTCCCTTGCTGTGGATCATGATGGAATTTATTTCAATTGTCCTAAACTCAAGTGGAGTAATGGTGGATTTGATGTTGCAGGCTTCTTTGCGGTTATGGAGGGTCTGATACGACGAAGTCCCACAGAGGAGGATCGCAGGGTGACCCGATTTTGCCATGTGAATGACTTGCTTCTTGCGACTTCCCATGAGCCAGGAGGTACGAGAGTACTTCGCCTCCTCGTTCATTACGTATTGCTTACTGCATGATCCTTCCATCTGTTGCATCGTGGGGAGACTAACACCAGGTGGAGCTAAGGAGAAAGGGGGCTTCGTCATTATGGAGGGGTTGAAAAAAGGATCCTCCCTAGTATGTCCATATGACCAGGGGCTTTAAAAATTGCTTGATTCTCCTTTTCATCAATTTCTTCATTGTTTGTGTGGGGGACATGGAATAAGGAAGTTTAAATTGAGGACATGATTACTTTGATCCTCTCTATGATTCTTTTTAGCTTGGAGTTCTTTGGGGCAGTCCCTTTGACAAAGTGTCGAATTGTATTTTTTGAGTCCCCTATTATGATGATGTTGTTGAGTTTTCATTCCTGAGCTAAGAGCACTCCTTTATACATCACGTAGACCTATGACATGTTATTGGTGGTTACATCCAGGTTCCATGAGTAATTTAGCATCCTTTTTCCTCTAGGGCTAATTATAACTTCTCTTTTGGGACACTTTAGACTGTAAAATTTTTCTAGAACATAGGAGACATACAGAAGTACCTCAGATGAAATTTTTAGATGTTGTCTCATTGCACTTTTTGATATATTCTCTATGGAATTTAGGGTTTTTAATGGTCCTGAGATCAGTTTCAAACAGGTCAGTTTGGAATTTTCACTCTAATTTCATTTATGGGACTCTTCATACTATGAATTTTTTACAAAACAAAGGAGATATATAGAAGTACCTTGGGTGAAAACCTCAGATGTTGGTTCATTTCACTTTCTGAGATATATTATGTGGAAGTTAGGGTTCTTAAATGCTCCTGAAATAAATTTCAAGCAGGTTAGTTTGGCATTTTCACTATAACTTCTTTTATGGGACTCTTGAGACTGTGAAAATTTCAAATAACAAAGGAGACATACAGAAGTATCTCAGGTAAAAAATTTAGAATCAAATTTGAAAAGTTGGATACGTGGCATGCTCTAAAATTTCATTCTTGGGAAGAGGCCCAAAAAAACAAGCTTTGGGAAAGTTGCCATTTGGAAATTTAAATATTGGTCAAACCTAGTAAAGGCATAAGTAGTGAGCAAACCTGGTGAAGGAAGAAGTAGTGAGTAGATCTAGTGAACGTAGAAACAATGAGCATACTTGGTGAAGGAAAAAGTAGCAAGCAAACTCGGTGAAGGAAAAAGTAGCAAGCAAACTCGGTGAAGGAAAAAGTAGCAAGCAAACTTGGTGAAGGTTGGTGCAACTCACACAGAGAGAATGGTGTCTCTTGCTAAGTTGGTGCTTAGTGGTGGGGATTGGTGTCTCCGGTAGATTGGTGTCTACAAATATTTGTAAGAGTAGGTTGGTTCTACTCAAACAAAGAGATTGGTGTCTCTTGCTAATTTGGTGCTTAGCGGTGGGGATTGATGCCTCTAGTAGATTTGTGTCTACGAAGATATGTAAGAGTAGGTTGGTGCCTAGCGGGATTTGCACAAGTGGGGATAGGTGTCTCCAATAGGTTAGTGCCTATGAATATTTGTAACGGTAGGTTGGTGCCTACAAAAAGTTATAAAGAGAAGTTTTGGGGTTTTCTCTCGAAAGGGTTTCCACATAAATCTTGTGTTCCATGTTCTGCAGTTAATAGATCTCATATGTGATTGTTTTCTTATAGTTGATGAATGCTTGAAAAAACAAAATATTGTCTTATACTAATTCACCACCCCTCCCAGTATAAGTGTGTACTCAACATTGTTGAGTTATTATCATTATACTTGAGATCTACTTATCTGGAGGTTTCCCCCTCGAAAAGGCCCGTGAACATTGCTCTCATTCTAGATTATCAATATAAGGGTTAATATTTTGCAAGTTCAAGACTCTTTTCCTTCCTCTTTTACATTCTAAAGTTTATATTTCTTCTGATAATTGCTCTTAATTCTCTATTTATGTTATATTAGTACACTACAAGTAGTATTAGAGCACTTTCTTGTGCCAAAACACACCTTATTTTTAGAGATTTTTTTAGGCTATAGACGTGTTTCAACATCCATAAATGCTAAGATTTGTCATTTAGCAAGTCAACCTACAACCAGGAACCACACACACAAGGAATAAAAGTGGGCTCTCCTAGTTGGATGCCCTTGTACACTTCTATAGGTACCTAGAAAGTAGTACCACATTAAACATAATCTTTTCACGTAGCCTCAGGTATATCAAAATCCCCTTAGGTGTACTTGAAACTATCCCTACAAAATCCTTTCGACCTTTCATTGCTATAGTACACCAAGCATATCACTCAGGGAGTTCACTCTCACATACCATGGAATCAGGTAGTACTACGAAGGGTACAATTGATCCTCCTTAGCTATAGCAGTAAAAGACCATCCAAGTACTATTGTTGGAGAGTGCCTAACATTCATTTTTTCTTAAGAAATCGCCAAACTTTTTCCAAAATTTGAAAATTTTGCCAATACCATAATATTCTGGTAGTAAAAAAAAAGAAGTATAAAGTGGTCCAAAGTGTCTTGGATCATTATGGGTGACCTAGCCCAAAGTACTCCTTGCACAAAGTTGATCATGTTGGTGTATCCCACTGATAACTCTTCCAAGATAGAAGTGGTCCTGTGACTACCACTAGAACGAAGAACCAAATCACCAAACTAGAAGAAAAAATAGAGAAACTCATGGGCTCATAGATGACATTCCAAAACAACATGACCAACAAAATTACCTCCTTTAAAGCTTCCATCTACTAGAAATTGCATATTTGGAATGATTGGATAGGGTCAAATCATAGTGGGAAATCTTTACTGGGTGGAGGTCATGACACCAGACCATCCTTTCAAGATAGTCAACACCACATGCTACATAGATTTCCTAAGGTAGATCTAAATAAGTTTGATGGCTTAGATGTAGTAGGATGGGTGGGCTAGATGGAACATTAATTGTATCTCTAGGGTATTGATGATGAATAGTTGAAACTCCAAGTGGGTGACTTATATATGGATGATCATTTTTTGGGGATGATGAACAAACTACACCAAACTAACATAGTGCAAGACTTTATTGCTTCTTTTGAGAGATTAGCAATTATAACAAAAGGTATCATTGGTGAGTTATTCAAGGAGTTTTATATTAGTGATCTCAAGGAGGAGATGAAAGCACAAGTATTCATGTCCCACCCCACTACTTGGTCGTAGGCCTCTCAACTAGGATAAAAGGCCTAGGTGGTTGCCACAACCTAGAACAAACCATGTCCATGTCTCCCTTTATGTCTACACCTCCTTCTTGAACCTTTCAGGTCCACAAGTCGACCCCGATAGAAGCAACATGACATCAACATCTTAGCCTCTTCTATCATTGTGATGAATTTTTTTTCAAAATCCATAAATGTAAGGAATATAAATTGTTTGCCATAGATATGGGTACATTAGACATGTCCAAGGGAATTTTAGAGGAAGACATAACCAAGCTAGATCTGGCAAAGACTACATGCAATAACGTATCCACTCATGAACCTCCTTGTGAAGAACCTCAAATTTCTCTCTATGCTTTATCTAGAATTACAACTCCCCGGAATTTGAAGTGGGTTGGGTATATCATGCACAAGAAGGTGATTTCCTTAATTGAGATAAAAAAATACCCAGGATTTCATCCATCATCGAGTAGTAAAAGAAAAACATTGTTATGTCGATGCAATGCACAATTTTCAAATTATGGTAGCTGATGGAGTTACCACTAAATGTGGTGGTAAGTGTGAGAATGTGAAAATCCAAATAAGGTATCATTTCATCCAAACAAACATGTTTACCATTAAAATGGGAGGTTGTGATGTATTTTTGGGAGAAAAATAGTTTTGAATATTAGGCTCTCTTACAATAATTTTCAAGGAGTTATCCATAAGCTTTAACAAGGAGGGAAATAAACACACCCCAAATGGTATCCAAGTTTGTTCACTAAAAATGATCATCTCTCACTGTATGAACAACTCCTAAAGAAAGGGTGCTTTGGAATTATTTCCCAATCTAATGTTATCCAAGTTGTGAATAACTCCTTGTAGGGGATTCGTCCTTATTTGCAATTAGTTTTAGAGAAAGATCACTAAATCTTTGAAACACTCTGAAACTTACCCCCTTGCATGGAGAGTGTTAGCACTCTGTAAATTTTGTCTGGCTGATAAACAAACGACAGAGGCAACTGTTTCAACCAACTTTAGAGCTGAGGCACTAGCCTGCTCAACTCAGAGAGGGATCTCTCGTGTCACTTGATATTTCTTTGGTAATTGGTGGCTAGATTTAGTTTGTTTTGGGGGGTATTATGAAGTTGCTGAAGAAGTAGGGGATAACATTTGGGCTACGGAGTCAGAAATAAATAATGCAGTAACAGGTCATTCGAACTTATCTAGAGGAGAAAGGCTAAGTGAGGCAATGAGTCTGAGTTTTCAAATTGCAATTTGCATGGCAAAAAGGAAAAAGGAAAAAGGAAAACACATAACTGTTTCAGAGCATATTAAAATGAATTCTGAAATAGATGAGAAGAGAAATCACATGAATTTAAATTGCTAAGTCTAGACCATCTTCAGATGAATTCCAGACCTTTATCTCTCAAATTTAAAAGAGGAACTTGCAAATGGAATTTTAAAGACACAGGGAAAACACACTATGAAACAAGACATAACTCATATCACAACCAATTAGAATCTTTTCGTAAAACAGTTCAAAAAATTTGCTTCTGCATCATATATTCAATTTAACTTCATGATTTTATAAAGTCTACCTGCAGCGAGGGCAGGCCCCCTCCTCCTCTCATGCTTTCTATGTCCTCGGGATGATAAATATATAGAGGAGCTACTTGTGGAATTCAAAACGATTAAACTTCTCCATAATTCTAAAAATAGAGGTCAGTTACAAAAAGGAGTAATGTATAACGATAGTTCTCCTATTTTAACGGGATTGTTATGAACAGGTCTGACATATCTGGGGCTTTTTCCTTCGACCACCATATGTCCAAAATTTGTTGGAACATACTCAATTCTACCTGAGAATTCGTTCCATCTTGGCGATTTCCTCCTTTAAAGTGCTCAACCAGGCTAGTTGATTTTCCCCAACACTCTCGATCGCCTCAGCTCTGATTTCTATCTTCTGTTGTTTGCTCCGCTTCTTCTTCATTGCTCGCTTGTAGAGTTCGTCCACATGTGCGTTGATGATTAGGTCCCTCATAAAATGATTTAATCTAACCCGTGATTCTGGTTCTGTTGCAGGGTCAGTATGGAATTTGGTTGCTAATATCTGTGCAATCAACCTTTCTTTCTTACTCGTTGATAAGCTTGCCATGTTAGATGAAAACCTTGTTATACTGGATACTATTTGATTGGCTTTGTCCATGTCTTCCAACTTTGCAGAGACCACGATTTTTGTCTTCCTTAACTCTATAGAAATCAGGAAATCGATCTAGTTTGAGATTACTTCGCTTATGAATGAGACGACGATTGCCTGGAGTAAAATAACGCCACCCATTGAAGACCGACAGTCTTCGAGTTCTAACCATGAATTATTGACAGGATCACTTGCAGGTACATTGGTTTACCACGCTTCACCAATATATTTCGAATGATGAGCCTTTGAGTTAGTTATTCGACGGTGTCCACCTGGCATTTCCAGACGTGTAGTACTTGAACAAGCGAGGTGAGGTTAATTGAATAGCCATCACCTTCCCCCACACGAATTGTTGATTTGACATATTAGACCATGTGACATCGGGGGTTTTGGGAAAATGGTTTCAGGTAGAATGATTTTTGCCCCGATGTACCTCTGAGGACATCACACATCCATGAATAAAACCACAGTAGTTTTCCCCGACCCACCCTCACATAATTAAATTCCGTGTTATTTCGTCGCCCGATATGGGTCTCGACCGTTGATCTGGGCTGCTTCAAGATCCACAGTCTATCGGATCCTCTCCTTTGCATTCCCGCTATATCTGTCCACATGCCACCACATATGACCCGGACCTCCAAATCGCGCCATGTCTCTACATCGCTTTAGTCACCCGCTAAATTTGAAACTCGGATTTCAAGTGTAATTGTTATGGTGATAAAATAGGCTCCAACTGGGGATGCTATCCTCCCTGTGAGGTAGAAAATAACTGTAGACATGGTGTCTTCTTCGTCGGGCCGCTTTCAAAACATGTGTGTGTATCATGTTACGTCTTGGAGACTAAACGTCAAATCTTAAAACCGAACTTTGCAAACTGCTCTCAACTGGATACTGAACGCTGAATATACCACTAAAATCTTACTGTACACAATACTGGAAATCCAAACTGAAAAATGCTTGACCAACAAGCTTATTCACACACTCCTACCTATTCTAATTACTGAAATGAACTGCCCATCAAATAAAATCAAAATGTCAATGCAACCATGCAAGCATTTTATCCACCGTTTGTTTACTTTGCACAAGCTTGCTCCAAATCCTGCTTACTGATAATTCATTCAAAAATTCATCCATAAACCCAAATCTCAAAAATTTAAAAACATTTAGACTGTTCATTTCCTCCAACATGATCATAAATGGATCTTATAAAATATGCACAAAACAATCATGTTTCACTCCTTCCACTGCAATTTTGTTTTCAGGTGTTTCAACTTGTTGACTTCTATTGAAAAACTGACATATTTGTTGAGAAGTCTGGTAGTAAGAATTTCTTGAGTCATAAGGCAACCATGGATGGAGAACATCATCTGGTGTAAAAAGACTCATATTTGATACATACACTGATTTATTACAATCCACTATTATTGGGAGATTCTGATTGTAAATCCTTTCGATATAATGTGTCTTGGGATCATGAATGATATGAAAGAATGTTTCCTTTTCAGGAGTCAAGACAGAACAACACACTTCCTCTACAAGGGTTTTTTTGTTGCTTGGAGTCTCCATGGATGAAGTTTCAAAATCTTCATCCATGTCTAGGCCGCTTAGAAATAGGATCACTACATCATTTTCAAGGGAAGAAAGGCAACCTTGAAATACTCCGTCTCACTGGAAATATTGTTGAACATCTACATTAGTCTCAGGAGAAGTAAAATGACTTTTAACAACAATTTTTTGATCAACTTCTTCTTTGATCTGGTGGCTAAGCACAAGTTGTAACTCCAAATTGGAATATTCTTTCAAGTAATCAACTATATGATCATTTAGTGCATGTGGGTGTTGTTGGTCTTCCTTACTGATAACAATTTCCTCATGTGAAGCAGTGATACTATGAATGCAGTCAAACTTCCCTGTTTCTTCTGCTACATCATGATTTGCTTTCAACCATTCAAAGGAAGAAAAACACAATGGAAGATAATCTCCATTTGCAAGTTTACTTCTCTCATCGTGCCTGGAGGATTTCTGACTTGAGACATTACACACATTTTGTTTCAAGAGTTCGAAAGAGGAAAAACACAATGGCAAGATCCTTTTACCTGAATTCAAACTTTCTCCAATTTCTTCACTATTGTCGTAGGTACGTTTTTCAATATCTTTGGATTGCCGAACATGCCCTTTTTCGGATTTATCTTCGACCAATGGCTGCACTTTTCAACTTACAAGATCTTCTACACAACAAGTAATAGGGACATTAAACACCTGAGAAGAGTGCTACAATATCTTGTCAATTTGTTTCATTTGTTTAGTGTGATTTTGCATCAGCACAAATTCGTTTGTCTCAATAATGGCCTCAAAATTTTCTCTCAACAATTTAAATGCAGCAAAGCATAAAGGTAGAGAATTCTCTTTAGTTGATCCACCACTATGCTCGTTGTAACTATGATACATATGTTGATTTATCTCACTGTTATGCTGAAAAAGAACGTCTTCAACATCACAATCATCCTCATATTTGTCATATACATGCAAATCAACCACATATGTGATGTCATCTAACAAGAACAAATTGGGAACATCAACCTACTCTTCAACAAACTGATTTGTAGACTCATCTTCTTGATTGTCTACAAACGAATACATAAAACAATCAGCCCTTTGCTTATCATGAGAAAGATCAACACCCCCTCTTTCAACAAGTGGAATATAATTTTTTGCAGAATCATTGGCATTGGGAACTTCAAGAGGACCTATGGTATTGTCAATTCTATGCTCAAGATCCCAATCAATCCTTTTCTTCTCACATTCACTTTCACGTTTTTTAGCATTCAGTCCCTCATTTTGGATCTGTTCACATGCTTGGATGTTGTGTTGAATGTCCTGAGCATCATTAAACATTTGTTGTAAGGACTTGGGTCTTTTTTCCATCAAGAGAAAAGACGAATCTGGATGGAGAGTAGTTGCATAATGGAGCATGGAAACAACTTTAGTGGGTTGAATTTATTTGGACAAATTGTGATAGATACTAGGAAACCTTCTACTGAATATAGAAATAGTTTCATTGCTCTGTTTTTTTAAAGCATAGAACTCTCTAAGCTGTAGATCCAAATATTTCTTCTTACCCCAAAACCTTAAAAAGACACCTTTCAATTCCTCCCATGAGCTAATTGTCTCTGGCTACAAATGTTTAAACTAGTCTTTGGTGTCTCCTTTCAAGGATTTAAAGAAGGCCCTCATACAAACGTCATCATGGTCAATCTCAAACAAATCTATAAAATGCTCAAACCCTTGGATGTGTTTTTCAGCTGAGATGTTATTAGGTTCCCCATCAAACACAGGTAGATACTTATAGTACTCAGGAGGAAAATAATGAAGGACTTGAGGTAGCTTCAAGGGTTTGTATCTATGTTGAATCTTGGAGGATGTTGGATCAAGTATAGGAGGTGAAATAGTTGTCTTGGATTCATGGGACTCATCAACTTGGTTATGGTTCTCTCACATGGCTTAGATGGAATATTTTTATCAAGGCCAGTGATAAACTGAGGGGACATTTGTGTAACTTTAAGGGGGGGTATATAATTTTTAGATTGTCATGGTCATCGTTTGCATGCAGCAAGTAATGAAGAACTTGTCTAGCATTTTCAAGAAAGGACCAGAGGCAACTTATAACAAATAGTATAATGACTTGGAAAACATCCCATTTTAAGCACTTGTTTTCTTCCATAATGCTTTTTCATACCTCTGCCAAGGGGTATCATGTTCCAGTGAATTCTCTTAACTGCATTTGAAATTTGAGTGGAGTCGCCAATAACATTTTGGGATCTGGATTCTGCATTGAGAGTGGAGTCACCATTGGTGCTTTGGAAGTTGGATTCTGCATTGAGAGTGGAGTCGCCAATGAAAATTTAAATTTATGGATTCTTCTACTAGTGGAATCACCTTCAAACCGATTTTTTGATGTGTGGAGTCACCAGAGCAGGAATATAACCAATATGTGCCTAAGTGTCTATTGTTCTCGGACCTTGGAACTCAACCATGTTGTTCTTTCCCAGGAAAGAATTTTCAATTTCATCCCTGGCAATGACGCTAGAATGTTAGCACTCTATAAATTTTGTCTAGTTGATAGACAAATGACAGAGGTAACTATTTCAACCAGCTTTAGAGTTGAGGCACTAGCCTGCTCAACTCAGAGAGGGATCTTTCGTGTCACTTAATATTTCTTTGGGAATTGGTGGCTAGATTTGGTTTGTTTTGGGGGGTATTATGAAGTTGTTGAAGAAGCAGGGGTTAACATTCAGGCTATGGAGTCAGAAATAAATAATGCAGTAGCAGGTCATTAGAAATTATCTAGAGGAGAAAGGCTAAGTGAGGCAATGAGTCTGAGCTTTCAAATTGAAATTTTCATGGCAAAGAGGAAAAAGGAAAACATATAACTGTTTCAGAGCATATTAAAATGAATTCTGAAATAGTAGAGAAGAGAAATCACATGAATTTAAATTGCTAAGTCTAGAGCATCTTCAGACAAATTCCAGATCTTTAACTCTCCAATTTAAAAGAGGAACTTGCAAATGGAATTTTAAAGACACAGGGAACACACACTATGAAAGAAGACAGAACTCATATCACAGCTAATTAGAATCTTTTTGTAAAACAGTTCAAAAAATTTGCTTATGCATCATATATTCAGTTTAGCTCCATGATTTTTCAAAGTCTACCTGCATCGAGGGTAGGCCCCCTCCTCCTCTCATGCTTTCTATATCCTCGGGATGATATATATATAGAGGAGCTACTTGTGGAATTCAAAACGATTAAGCTTACCCATAATTATAAAAATAGAGGTCAGTTACAAAAAAGAGTAATGTATAACGACAATTCTCCTATTTTAATGGGATTGTTACGAACAGGTCTGACATATCTGGGGATTTTTCCTTCGACCGCCATATGTCCAAAATTTGCTGGAACATACTCAATTCTACCTGAGAATTCATTCCAGCTTGGCGATTTCCTCCTTTAGAGTGCTCAACCAGGCTAGTTGATTTTCCCCAACGCTGTTGATCACCTCAGCTCTGATTTTTGTCTTCTGTTGTTTTCTCCTCTTCTTCTTCACTGCTCGCTTGTAGAGTTCGTCCTTGTGTTCGTTGATGATTAGGTACCTCATAACAGGATTTAATCTGACCCTTGATTCTAGTTCTGTCGCAGGGTTAGTATGGAATTTGGTTGCTAATATATGTGCAATCAACCTTTCTTTATTACTCATTGATAAGCTTGCCATGTTAGTTGAAAACCCTGTTATACTGGATACTATTTGATTGGCTTTGTCCATGTCTTCCAACTTTGCAGAGACCACAATTTTTGTTTTCCTTAACTCTACAGAACTTAGGAAATCGATTCAGCTTGAGATTACTTCGCTAATGAATGAGATGACGATTGCATGGAGTAAAATAATACCACCCATATTTGAAGACCAGTAGTCTTCGACTTCTAATCATGAATTACTGACAGGATTACTTGTAGGTACGTTGGTTTGCCACGCTTCACTAATCTATTACGAATGATGAGCCTTTGAGTTAGTTATCCGATGGCATCCACCTGACATTTTCGGACAAGAAGTACCCAAATGAGCGACGTGAGGTGATTTGACTAGCCATCACCTTCCCCCACACGAATTGTTGATTTGACATATTAGACCACGTGACATCGAAGCTTTTGGGAAAATGGCTTCAGGCAGACTGCTTTTCACCTCGATGTACCTCTGAGGGCACCACGCATCCACGAATAAAACCACAATAGTTTTCCCCGGCCCGCCCTCGCATAATTAAATTCCGTGCTATTTTTCCGCCCGATATGGGTCTCGACTGTTAATCTAGGCTGCTTCAAGATCCACGTTCCATCGGATCCTCTCCTTTGCGCTTTCACTATATCTGTCCACATGCCGCCACATATGACCCATACCTCCAAATCATTCCATGTCTCTACAACGCTTTAGTCACCCACTAAATCTGAAACTCAGATTTCAAGTGTAATTGTTATGGTGATAACATATAGAATGATCATGACATCCCATTGGTTCTAGGGGATGAACCATTCAATGTGCATCCTTATCACCATCCATTTGCACAAAAAGATGAAATTGAAAATATGGTTTAAGAATTGTTGGATGCCTAGGGCATACATCCTAGTACTAACCTCTAATCCTCATTAATGGTCATGCTTTTAAAGAAAGAAGGAAATTGGTGCACGTGTCTAGACTAATGTGCCCTTAACAAGTTGAAAATTGAAGATAAATTTCTCGTTCCTATCATTGATGACTTATTATATGAGCTTCACAGAGAACAATTGTTCACTAAACTTGATCATTATTCTGGTTAGCACCAAATTTGGATGAAGTAAGTAGACATTCCTAAGATTTACTTCCATACACATGAAGGGAATTGTGAGTTTATGGTGAGTCATCTTTAGATTTACGATGATCCAACCACATTTTAGAGCTTCATGAACAACTTTTTCAACCCTTTTTGCCCAACTCTATACTCTTCTTCTTTGATGATATTTTGATTTACAAGAAAACTTGGGAGGCACATATGGCACATGTGGATCAAATATTACAGTTATTTTGGGATAACCACTTGTGAATCAAACGTTTCAAATGCTCCTTAGAAACTTTTAAAGTGGAATATTTTGGTCACATTATCAGTTGGGAGGGGTGCAAGTTGATCTCAATAAAATTGAAACACTAAAAGACCGACCATGTCTAAAGACACTGTAAATCTTGCACAAATTTCCTTGGTCTAATAGCTAGTACTAAAATTTTGTGCTAAGCTATGGTCAAATTGTTGGCCCATTAACTTACTTGCTCAAAAGGAATGCCTTTGTTTGGTACGATGCAATGAACGAGCCTTAAACGAAGCTATGTGTACTACCCCAATCTTAATTATGTTAGACTTCACAAAGACTTTCATATTTGAATGTGACTCAGGAAAAGTTTTCGGGGTAGTGTTGATGCAAGAGGTGTGTCTATTGGCATTCACCAATAAACAATTGTGTGATAGAAACTTGGGAAATTTTTCACACTAGAAATAAATGTTGGCCATCCTTCACGTAGTGGATACATGGTGTCCTTACCTAATAAGAAGGCATTTTCATATCAAAATAGACCATAAGAGCTTGAAGTATTTTTTGGAAGAACATGTGTCTTCACCTGAGCAACAAAAACGGGTCACCAAGATGTTAGTATATGATTATGTGATTATATACAATAAAGTAAAGGAGAATGTGGTGGTCAATACCTTGTTGTGGAGATATGGGGAGGAAGGGTCCTTGTTTTCCTTATACTTACTAGTGCTAAATTAGATTTTCAAGGTTTGCTAGGAATGGATGGCTAATGCCAAAGTTGTTCAACCTGTTATCACATATAGTTGTAAAAAGGTCAGAGGATGACCAAGTCCGCTGTCTGCATAGATATCATCATTGAGCACAAAGCACAACATTCAGAGCAATCCATTTCGAGCTTGAATCACAAACAAGCAGGTTTGATTTTCAACAGTGGAGATCCCATAAGCAGTTCGTATTGGCAGCTCTCGAGCGGTCAGGATTTCAAAGTCGGGCAAGGATTAACGACTAGGCAGAGGAGCTGAAGTTCCGAAGTAGATATGAGCCATTGAAGGATGAGGACACGCGTTGGCAGATCTCACACTTTAGAAGATTTACTTCGAAGGATTGTGTGAGCAAGCAGAAGCAAAGTCCCAAAGAGTCAAAGACCGAACTCCCGAAATAAATCTCGGTCGTCCAAAACAAGAGGAAATGCGACACCAGATATCACACTCTAAAATATTTACTTTGGAGGATTGTGTGAGCAAGAATAAGCAAAGTCCCAAAGAGCCGAAGCCCAAACTCCCGAAGTAAATCTCGACCATCCAAACCTAGAGGACACGTGGCACCAGATCTCACACTTTGGAAGATCTACTTCTAAGGATTGTGCGAGCAAGTAGAAGCAAATTCCTGAAGTAAATCACATCCGTCCAAATAAAAAGGGCACGCATCTCCAGATCTCTCACTTCAGGATTTCGTCACTTCGGTGGATTGCACGACAAAGCAGAAGAGAAGGTTGAAGCCCGAACTCCGGAAGTAGTTGTGAACCATTGATCTTCACACCAGGAAGCAGGGTCGATCCAAGAGCGGCGTGTGGAAACAAAAGTGGGGCTTTCTCAGATCACAAATCACGACCAGATTGACGACCATGCCTCATTGTGGGGACAAAACATGCTCAAACGATAAAATTCTTGAGCGGTCCCACAATTGAAACCATGGTATAGCGAGGAAGGTATGTGGCAGTTGGTGGTGAATTGCGGGCTCAAAAGAGGTGTGAATCCAAACCTCCTTTGACGTCCCTATGGGCCGTAATCACGTGCTCATATAAAATCAAATCCGAAAGCAACACGTGGAAACCCCCTAGGCATTAAGCCTCATCTCGGTCCCGACAAATTATTAATTAATGATAAAGGAGTGGTTGTTGAAACCTCGACTCACTCCATAAATAGAAGGCGTGGAGGGTTTGGCCATGGAGACAGAGTTGTCAGCCCGAGGTACCACGATGGACTAGTTTTCCTACAGGCCCATGCTGAGCTGAATTTGCGTTTGACAGGAGGATACACGCACAGTCTGACAGAAGAAGGTGCAGATGAAAGGCTTTGAATGGAATGGGCAGATCACACTCCTGGTAGTTATGGATTGATATGAGTATAAATAGATCAGTTCAAGATTTTGTTAAGGTCATCAACTGGTTGAGCAGAGCTCTCTACTGTGTAATTTTGATGCCAGAACTATTCTCTAGTTATGTATCAAATTTAAGACTTTTGCATTAATAGAAGTCAACTTCTTTTATCTCTTTGTTTAAACTGTACTGAAACACTCGGGCATGGAGGATCCAGTCGAGGGTTGTGGTTCTATTGTAATGTACATTTGATTACAGTAGTGTTGTGACCAATTTTAGTCAGCTTCCTTGTTACCTTATTTCCCCTTATGCTGAAAGGCTCGGGCATGGAGGATCCAGTCGAGTTGTTGTAGTTGTATGATAATGTAGGTTTGATTATTATGCTGCTGTGACATATTTCAGTGTCTGAAACTTGAGTTCAAGAGTGCTCTCGAACCTGAGCTTTTCTTCACCAAGTTGCTTGAAAGTCGGATGCCCATAGCAGTCTTGTTCACCTCTCTCACTAAGTCTTCCTTCTACTCACACTTAAACTCAAATCACTGATTGAAGTTAATGAGGACCTCACTTCCCTGTGCATTGCTTGTCCAGTTTCTGCGATTAAAATCATTCTTGTACTAAGTTTTGTCCATTTAACCTCCACTCATAAAACCAACATCCACCAAACATTCTGATGGGTACTGGGCTTACCCTCTTGCATTCTGAGGGTGAATCTCAATGCTAACATTTAATGGTGCCGTTTATGGGGACAAAAGTGAAGATATCTTCCCTGGGAGAATGACAACATCCAGATCTGATCTTTGATGGTGAACAAAGACCAGACACATTTAGACTGCATATCATTCACCTGATGACTCCATGATTAAAGGATCCAATGGCAACTCCACAGTTTTAAGAAGTCATATTTTCAGATGGAAGCCATCTTGGCTCAAAGGTTTGCTCCTTTTAATTTATGTTATGTTCCTGGTTTTCCAAATGTTGTTCCTACTATGGATGAGTGGGGTGACTTTTTGCCCACATTTAGAGAACATACAGATGACAACCCTGCAGAGCATCTGCTTGAGTTTCATGAACTCGTGCATCAGTTGGGAATACATCATGAGGATGTATTAATGAACATGTTCACGTACTCATTAGAGGGAGATGCTCGGGTGTGGTATCGACCCTTGCCCCTTGCTATCATCTCCTCCCTGGAACAGTTTCATACAATGTTTAATATGCATTGTCAAAAGTTTTATTCCTCTGAGTTAATTTGTCATAGCTGTTGTGAGGAGTATAAAGACTGTGTTCGGGATGTAGTTGATTCTTATGAAGGATGTGAGGTTGAAGGAGATGCCTTGGATGAGGAGTCAGTTTTTTCTCTTCGTTGTTCATCTACATCTGATGAAAACTGTGTTTGTTGTCTCAGTAAGGAAAGTGCAGAAATTGAGTCTGTTCTGGAAGCTGATATTCTTTGTAGCCCTGTCTCTAAAAAGCCTAGATATGAGCAGCCTACTCTTGAGTCATATGATGATGATGAGATATTGCTTCCTGGGTTGGAGCTTGAAAGGCAACCTATGTTTAGTAATGAAGAACAATTTTCTCATGTTGGGCAAAAGATACCTCTTGGCGTGCCATTCAAGACTCCTCCTCTATTTGATCACTATGGAGACAGTGATGAAGATGCTGAGGAATTTTTTGAAGAGAAAGGCATTAGAATCCAACCTTCTAATGAAAGTCGAGGCTTTTACTAAGAGCATCATGTTAAAGAAAAAGAGCCATCCATTGATATGCATGAGGAGATTTCTTGCCATCAATTAGCAGATGTGATCAGAGCAGACCAAGGAGAAGTGAATCAATAGCCTACATCAACCTTTCACTCACCTATTCTTGCCACATACATTCAACCATATGTGAGCAGTTGTAAGACATAGCAGGCTTTATGTCTCTTTTATGACCCTGTAGGGGAGTACATGGAGTTGCATTTTTTCCATGTATTGAAGCCTCCAAGATTTATCTTACCTTCAACACTAGGAGGATAGCTGAAGAATGTAATCAATTTGTTGTCACATTATCCTTTGTTGATTAGTGACAGAGTAAATAAATTTTCAGTTCGGAGGTTACTTGAATGACTCTGGTGCAAGTTCGCTTTCACCTAGCACTTTGTAAAAATCAATTAGTGTAGGTTTGTACATAAATAAGCTCCTTCTGGAGCATGTGTGTTTGATTTATTTTCAAGTAGATAGTGTACATATCATCATGTTGTCCTCAACAAGATGTATTTCATCTTGACTCCACAACCCAACAACTAAGGCATTGAAACTGTGCGTTCTTGGCAGCTGGTAGGAAGCATACCATCCCTTGTGGAGCATGTTGGGTATGTGTTATATTCTTTGCACGAGTAGTAGTGTCTGAGCGTCTGTGCCGGGCGCGCAGGGGGGCGCCACGTGGGGGTTCGGGGGCAGTGCCCCCGAAAGTTTTTTTCGGGACGACATATTTCTGGGACCACATGGTATTAGGTGGTTTTTCGGCACATGGTTTTTTGCCGATAGTTTTCTATTTCCGGTTAAGGAATTAGGGTTTTGGACTGATCAAGGTCATTGGGTTAGGGTTTTGGATGCCGCTGGCTCCTATATGTATATTGTATTGTAAACAATGTAGCACAATGTATGAATATAATATATACTGGTTTTCCCGGTTTGGGTTTCCAGGTGAAAAATCTCTGTGTAATGTTTGTATTTGCCATTGTATCTTTTCTGTTCTTTTCTGAATATCAGTTTGCAGTAGATATTGTACAAGGTTAGAATTTACATTTGGTATCAGAGCTTTATTGGCTTCAGGGGGACGCCTTTGTCGTCGAGGGTTTGGCACGGGACTGTGATAAGCCTTGTTACAGTGGGAGATCTGTGGTATTGTTTTTCAGGTGAAAAGAAATGGCAAGCAATTCAAAGATGGAGATAGAGAAGTTTAATGGGAAAATCTTTGAGCTGTGGAAGCTCAAGATGGAAGATCTTTTGGTGGACAGAGATCAGTGGATTGCAGTAGATCCAGGTATGGCACCTACAGGAACTTCTGCAGATGACTGGAAAAAGACGGATCGGAAGGCAAAGAGCACAATTTGACTGTGTCTCTCCGATTCAGTATTACTGAATGTGTCAGAGGAAGCTACAACCAAAGATTTATGGGTAAAGTTGGGGAAGTTGTATTAGTCAAGTCCCTGGTAAATAAACTATTCCTGAGAAAGAAGCTGTATAACTTGAGGATGAGAGATGGAGACTCGGTGGCAGAGCATTTGAACGCCTTCAATACTGTGGTAAGTCAGTTAGTATCTGTTGATATTAAAATTTCAGACGAAGATAAATGTATCAGTTTGTTGTGTTCTTTACCAGACTCGTGGGATAGTCTGGTTGTGGCCATAGGTAGTAATACAACTTCTTTGAAGTT
>ML845074.1:42501-56495 GCA_009831015.1 Picea engelmannii
GTGTGACAGTCAGAGTGCAATTTTCTTGGCAAAGAACCCTGCTTATCATTCAAAGACAAAGCACATTGATGTTCAATATCACTTTGTAAGAGACATGATTGAAGAAAAGAAAGTATCACTGATGAAGGTGGACACTTTGCAGAATGTTGCAGATTCATTAACAAAATCTGTGATCACTGAGAAGTTCTCTTGGTGTAGAGGATCCATGGGCATTGTTGACTATGTAACCCTGTAACCCCCTGTGTGCAAAGAGAACAACAAGTGGGAGAATGTTGGGTATGTGTTATATTCTTTGCACGAGTAGTAGTGTTTGAGCGTCTGAATCGGGTGCGCAGGGGGGTTCGGGGGCAACGCCCCCGATTTTTTTTTTTCGGAACAACATATTTTCGGGATGACATATTTCCGGGACGACATATTACTGGGACAACATATTTCCGGGACCACATGATATTAGGTGGTTTTTCAACACATGGTTTTTTGCCGATGGTTTTCTATTTTCGGTTAAGGAATTAGGGTTTTGGACTCATCCAGGTCATTGGGTTAGGGTTTTGGATGTCGCTTGCTCCTATATGTATATTGTATTGTAAACAATGTAACACAATGTATGAATATAATATATGCTGGTTTTCCCGGTTTGGGTTTCCAGGTGAAAAATCTCTGTGTAATGTTTGTATTTGCCATTGTATCTTTTCTGAATATCAGTTTGCAATAGATATTGTACAAGGTTAGAATTTACAGAGCCAAATGTTATCACATATAGCTGTCAAAAGGTCGTAGGACAAACAAGTCTGTGGTATGTGCAGATATCAACCTTGAGCACAAAGCGCATCATTCAGATAAGTCCATTTCGGGCTTGAATCACAAACAAGCAGGTTTGATTTTCAATGGTGGAGATCCCATATGCAGTTCAAATTAGTGGCTCTCGGGCGATCATGATTTCAAAGTTGCACAAGGATTAACGACTACGCAGAGGAGTTGAAGTCCAGAAGTAGATCTGAGCCATTGAAGGATGAAGAGATGCGTCGACAGATCTCACACTTCGAAAGATTTACTTCGAAGGATTGCGTGAGAAAGCATAAGCAAAGTCCCGAAGAGGCGAAGCCCAAACTCCCAAAATAAATCTCGGCTGTCCAAAACAAGAGGAAACGCGGCACCAGATCTCGCACTTCAGAAGATTTACTTCGAAGGATTTTGCGAGCAAGCAGAAGCAAATTCCCGAAGAGCCGAAGCCCGAACTCCCGAAGTAAATATTGATCATCCAAACCTAGAGGACATGTGGCACCAAATCTCGCACTTCGGAAGATCTACTTAGGAGGATTGTGCGAGAAAGCAGGAGAAAAATCTTGAAGCCCAAAATTCTGAAGTAAATCACGACCGTCCAAATCAAAAGGCCACGCATCACCAGATCTCTCACTTCGGAATTTTGACACTTCGGAGGATTGCACGAGAAAGCAGAAGAGAAGGTTGAAGCCCAAACTCCTGAAGTAGTTATGAACCATTAGTATTGGCACCAGGAAGTAGCGTCCATCCAAGAGAGGCGTGTGGAAACAAAAGCGAGGCTTTCAAAGATCATGACCAGATTGACGACCATGCGTCATTTTGGGGATGAAACATGTTCGAACGATAAAATTCTTGAGCGGTCCCACAATTGAAACCATGGTATAGTGAGGAAGGTACATGGCAGTTGGTGGTGAATTGCAGGCTCAAAAGCAGTGTGAATCCAAACCGCCTTTGACAGCCCCACAATCACGTGCTCATATAGCATCAAATCTGAAAGCAGTGCGTGGCATCCCCCTAGGAATTAAGCCTCATCCCGGTCTCGATGAATGATCAATTAATGAAAAAGGAGTGGTGGTTGAAACCTCGACTCACTTCATAAATAGAAGGCATGGAGCCTCTGTTCGTGGAGACAAAGTTGTCAGCCCGAGGTACCATAGTGGACGAGTTTTCCTACATGCCCATGCTGAGTTCAATTTGTGTATGATAGGAGGATACACACACAGTCTGACAGAAGAAGGCAAAGACGAAAGGCTTTGAATGGAATGGCCATATCACACTCCTAGTAGTTGTGGATTGATCTGAGTATAAATAGATTAGTTGAAGATTTTGTTAAGGTCATCAACTGGTTGAGCAGAGCTCTCTACTGTGTAATTTTGATGCCAAAACTATTCTTTGGTTATGTATCAAATTTGAGACTTTCGCATTAATAAAAGTCAACTTCTTTCATCTCTTTGTTTAAAATGTGTTGAAACACTCGGGCATGGAGGATCCAGTCGAGGGTTGTGGTTCTATTGTAATGTAGGTTTGATTATAGTAGTGCTGTGACCAGTTTTAGTCAACTTCCTTGTTACCTTATTTCCCCTTACGTTGAAAGGCTCAGGCATGGAGGATCCAGTCGAGTTGTTGTAGTTGTATGATAATGCAAGTTTGATTATTATGTTGCTGTGACATATTTCAGTGTCTGAAACTTGAGTTCAAAAGTGCTCTCGAGCATGAGTTTTTCATCACCAAGCTGCTTGAAAGCTGGATGCCCATAGCATTCTTGTTCACCTCTCTCACTAAGTGCTCATTCTGCTTACACTTAAACTCAAATCACTGACTGAAGTTAATGAGGACCTCACTTCCTTGTGCGCTACTTGTACAGTTTCTGCGATTAAAATCGTTCTTGTACTAAGTTTTGTCCATTTGATGTCCACTCATAAAACCAACATCCTCCAAACATTCTGATGGGTAATGGGCTTACCCTCTTGTAGTTTGAGGGTGACTCTCAATGCTAACACAAGCTATATAATAGCTATAGGAGGCCCCAAAGCCCCTTATATGATATACTTGGTGGCATGACAACTTGAGATATAAATGATGTATTTTTTTGGTCTAGCACTATACTTTAGCATCATGGGTGCTAGTAGAATTACATTCCTCTCATATGAATAAATGAAGGACTCATTCTTTTGGGGCAACATGAAGAAGGACATGCATATATTCATAGATCAATGTGAGACATGTCAAAAGATCAAGGGTGAAATAGTGAAGGCCCTTGGAACATT
This sequence comes from Picea engelmannii, assembly GCA_009831015.1. Classification (NCBI taxonomy): domain Eukaryota; kingdom Viridiplantae; phylum Streptophyta; class Pinopsida; order Pinales; family Pinaceae; genus Picea; species Picea engelmannii. The sequence continues at coordinate 45,549 of ML845074.1, forward strand.
GCAACCTCTAATGATCGCTACAACAATCTCTGCTAACATTTCCATGGACTTTACAGTGGAACTTCATAAAGTGAGCAACAAATCTGTCATCGTGGTGATTGTTGTCTGCCTTTCCAAATATGCCCACTTCTATGCCTTAGAACATCCTTTTAAACAACCTATCATTGCACAAGTCTTCATGGATTGTATTTTTGAATCACATGGCATGACTAATCCCATTGTGACGAATTGTAATCCTATTTTCCCTAGAAAATTTTGGTGAGAGTTATTTAATCTTTGGGGCACCTAATTAAAAATGAGCATGGCTTATCACCCTTAAACATGTGGTCACTGAGGTGGTTAATAAGTGCCTTGAGACTTATTTGATATGTTTTGCATCAAACTGACAAGGCTAGTGGGGTCAATGGCTCCCCCCTTGTAGAATGGTGGTACAATATCGCATGCCATGGTGTTATCAAAATGCCACCCTATGAGGTTGTTTATGGACAAAACTGCCTATCAGTAGTCTTGTAAGTACCAATATTTAAGAAGTGGATACTAATCTTACAACTAAGATTGAAATTATTCATACACTTAAGGACAATTTAATCTTTGCTCAAAATAGAATGAAGAAAAATGCAAATCAACAATGCACGAATTGTCACTTTGAATAAGGGGACCATGTAGTTCTACGACTCCAACCATATAAGAAGACATATCTCACGGAAAAGAGCCACTAAAATCTTGTGCCAAATTTCTATAGCCCCTATCAAATCCTCTCGCACATTGGATAGGTTGCCTACATATTGGCTGTCCTAGCACACTCTAAGATCTACCTAGTATTTCATATGCCTTGTTTGAAGAAAGTGGCAGGGAATAATTGTTACATTTATACCATCCTCCCAAACTCAATGAAGAAGGTTCAATGTGATTGTGACGATAGAAAACACTTGACAAAAGAGAACGATGTTTATTCCATCATATTATCTAGTAAGTCTCAATACAGTGGAAGGGAACATAACCCAAAGATTCTGCTTACAAATCAACATAGATTTTACAATAATTTACATAACTCCAACCTCCAGAACAAAGTTTCTTTTGAAGGGGAAGGGCATGTTAGGGTCCTTCCCTAAAATCCCTTCTCAATGTTGAGAAAATATTGTCATTGATGTCAAAGTGGCAGTGATGATGATGATGTGGTAGTAATGATAAGGATGTAACAATGATGATGATGATGTGGCAGTGAAAAAGGGAGATTGTTTGAGTATTAAAGCCATGAAGCCAGCTAAAGAAGCATTGAATCCATGAAGAGAAGTAAATAATCCTTGTAGCCATGAAGACAAGTAAAGAAGCCTTGAGACTGTTTGAATATTGAAGCCATGAAGACAAGTAAAGAAGCCTTGAGGCCACAAATCCAAGAGAAGAAGCCTTGAAGACATGTTGATGAAGCTTTGAGAAGCCAACATGTAGTAGTAGAGCCATGAGGACAAGTTAATGTCAAAGACGTAATGATGTGTCCACTTGAAGAAGCCTTGAAGTGCCTTAAAGGAGCCTTGAAATAAGTGTATATGAATCCAAAGTGGTCCCCTTGTGGTGTATATTTTACACATGGCCCTCATGGGATGAGATAACATGTGGTTGTTTCCACATGCCCACTTTGAGTTGTACACAAATGGAGCCTTGAAGGAGCCTTAAAGAAGCCCTAAAACCAAGTGAAGAAGGCCCTCAAGTCAAGTGAATAAGCCTACATATGTCCAAGATAAAGATTGCAAGATGGAGATTGTTGAAAGTATTATTTGTGGTCAATTTGGATACCCTATATTTGAGATAATTTTTACCCTAGATAACTAACTCAAATATGGAAGTCCCTATAACTCCATATGAATGAGGAGATATGAGTTTTTATGTATGACAACCCAGCCAAAAAATTGAGGCTGACTCAACTAATTTTGGGGACATAATTACTATAAATATAGGATATAATTTTGCATTTTTAGTGGAACCAATGAAGAGATCAAGTCTGAGGTGTGCTCAAGGTGTTGGGGTATCTTTTTGGTGTGCAAGAGAAGTCTAAGGGATTCTCTTAAGGTCTTTCTTATTCTCAATGTATGCTATGAGTTTGTGATGTTGTTGTATGCACTTCCAAGAGGTTGTGATGTTTTTTTGATGTTGTCGTGTGTGGATGTTGTTGTGGATGGATGTTGTTGTCAGTGGATGTTTCCCTCAGTCATTACATTTTGGGAATGATGCTATGAAGCTTGTTGGAGTTTGAACGATTGTCTACGGAATGAAGAATGCAGGTGAAGTCAGAAGTACTATGTTTATGAAGATCTTGGATTGGTGATATCTTATTGATTTGGTGCTCAATTGAGAAGATTGGTGTCTTCAATTAACATGTTAGTGCATGTGCTTTAGGGAGTGGGTGCTTCCTTCCAGTTGGAGCTGGTAAAGCTATGGGGTTGGTGCCTCCTTCCAGTCGATGCTGGTAAATCAAGGAGTTGGAGCTTCCTTAAGTTGGTGCCTATAAATCAGGGAGTTGGTGCCTCCTTCAAGTTAGTGTTGGAGAATCTTGGAAGTTGGTGTTTCCTATGAATGTAATATTAACATGATATAAGAAAATCATTCTGTGGTTTTCTCCTATTTGGGTTTCCACATAAAAATCATTGTGTTATGTGTATGGTTTTTTGTGACGATGAATGGAATTGTTAATGGTTAAAGTTTACATGATGTGCTTAAGGTAAAAAATGTTAAAAAGTACTCAATGTTGATTCACCCCCCAGTATTGGTGAATACTCCAACAATTGGTATCAGAGCAAGTTCCTTCAGGAACAATAGAACCACTAGAAGGAAGATCACGGGTATTTAGGAAGTTTACTCTATAGATGGAGTTCCATTGTTCAATGGATCAAAATTTTCTCATTGGAGCATAATGATGAAATATTTTTTATAGGCACAGGGATTTGACATTTGGAAATCGATATTAGATGGTTACACCACTCCAAAAGGTAGACCAATGGGTGCAACATCAAAGAAGATACAAAAAGACAATGTAATGGAATTGAGCATAATTCTAAGGGGCTTATCAGATTCTGAAAAGAAAATAAATAAAGTTGTAAAGCATTCATCAAATAAAGATCTTTGGGACAAACTACAAGAAAACTACACATAGGAAGCAATGCAGGAATGTGCAGAACATCAAAAGGAAGATACACCAAAGACAGAAGCAACATCAGATAAAATGGATGACAACCCAAATAAACATGCAACTGATGAATCAAATGAAGAAAAGATGAAGGAAGTTGAATCAAATAAGTATTCTTGTGGTGATAAATTAAATCCTTGCAACGTTAGATGTACCTATGCAAATAAAAACAATTTTGACAAACATAAAGATGAAATCCAAATCCATGCCTAGGAAGAAGAAGAGAATGATGAACTAGAAGCTGAAGTAGACCTTGAAGGGGAACTGATTAGTTTTCTAGATGATTCGAGGAATGCAAGTGAGAAGAACAAAATGCTAATGGAACAACTGCAGAGGTATAAAGAAAAGAATACATTGATAGAAAAGAAGCTAAGTGAGATCGAAAAGACTGTCATTATTTTAAAGGCACAAGTAGAAGTGGCTTAGAAGAATGAAGAAACATTGAAGAATCAATTAAAAGATAAAGATACCCAACTAAGCACAAACCTACACAATGATATGATTCAAATATAAGAGGACAAGAAAATTGAAGAAGTCCTAAACAATCAACTTAAAGAGAAGGAAGAAATTTGTCAAGCAAAAGAACTTGAAATTGTTTCTCTAAGATAATAAGTGAAAATGAAAACTGCCACAAACTTGAAGTTTGAGAACAATTTATCAGCCTTAGAATACATCCTCAATCAACAAAAATCTCCCAGTGACAAGAGATGTCATGGGTATGACCACAATCAGAAACACATCGAAGAAGAAAAGAGTTTCAAACTACGAAGAAAGACCTAAAATTCTTACAAATGGTTCAAAGGATTCCAATAGTAGAGTAAAAGACCACGATCAATCAAGAAATGACAAGCAAGTATCTCAAAGACCTCCATTTCAAAGATTACCGTTTTCTCCCAGATGTCAAAGTTTCTTTCTTGGTTATTGTTTTTCTTGCAACAATTTTGGACATAAGGCTATAGACTGTAGAGCTTATGCAAGAAATAATCAAGGAAGGAATAAAGGTATCCACAATAATGTTTAATGTTGAATGTTACAAATGCCACAACTATGGACACATAGATTGGGATGATAGAAGCATGATGGAGTCTTCCGTGAAAGAAAATGCTCATATCAAATATAAAAAGGTTTTGATTAGAAAACAAAAACAAGAAGAACATGTCAATGGAGAATTCCCAGATATACCCATAGAAGTTGCAGAGATGAGTAACAATGATAAATTTGCAAGTAAAGAGGAAGATGTCAGGATTACAAATGATGATCTTACAACAAAGCAACTTTATACATTATTCTAAAAAATTTGGCATAGAGACTTCCAATATCGTGGACAATGTTGAGGGGGAGTCTAAGTATAAAGCAAGGAAGACCAAAGAAAGGACAACAAAGGATTGTACAAAGTAGAAGATAGTGGCTTGGTAAATCATACAAGAGCACAAGGGGAGCTACTTCAGAAATCTTCAAGAAATGGCCCAGTATAAGGGCGATTCAACATAGTCAAAGGGGGAGTATTGTCGAAGAGGAAAGATGCTCATAAATATAGAATTACAATTAAAATAAGGAACCATTGATGACAGAGGGCGCAAAAAAATGAGATAAATGGCAGTGGATGAAAGCATGAAGACACGAGGAGCAATAAAATAAGAAAGAGAATCATGAAATTCCAAAGGGGGAGTAACTCTTTATCCTGGATGTCAAAGGGGAGAGAAACAAAATTTTGGTGACAGGGGGAGTCACATGATAAGAAAAAATGATCCCTTTGCCATTGATGTCAAAGGGGGAGAGAAAAAAAGTGATGGATAGAGTGAGAATGGTGATGGATAGAGTGAGAATGCATCATTGCAAAAGGCAAAAGGTGTTGCCATCAATGACAAAGGGGGAGATTGTTGAGAAAATGTTGTCATTGATGTGAAAGTGGTAGTGATGATGATGATGTGGTAGTAATGATGATGATATAACAATGATGATGATGACGTGGCAGTGAAAAAGGGAGTTTGTTTGAGTATTGAAGCCATGAAGCCAAGTAAACAAGCCTTGAATCCACGAATCCAAATAAAGAATCCTTGATATTGTTTGAGTATTGAAACCATGAAGCCAAGTAAAGAATCCTTGAAGCCATGAAGAAAAAAGAAGAAACCTTGAAGACATGTTGATGAAGCCTTGAGAATCCAACATGCAGTAGTCAAGCCATGAGGAAAAGTCAATGTCAAAGCAAATTGAAGAAGCCCCTGAAGCAGTAATGATGTGTCCACTTGAAGGAGCCTTGAAATAAGTGTATATAACTCCAAAGTGGTTCCCTTATGGTGTATCTTTTAGGCATGGCCCTCACAAGATGAGATAACATGTGGTTGTTTCCACATGACCACTTTGAGTTGTACACAAATGGAGTCTTAAAGGAGCCTTAAAGAAGCCCTAAAACCAAGTGAATAAGCCCCTAAATTCAAGTGAAGAAGCCTACATATGTCCAAGATAAAGATTGCAAGATGGAGTTTGTTGAAAGTATTATTTTTGGTCAATTTGGATACCCTATCTTTGAGGGAAATTTTACCCTACATAAATAACTCAAATGGAAGCACAAGTTACATGGTTGGAAAGATTATTCCGAGACATTTACAATGGTATATGCAAGTCCCTCTAACTCCCTAGGAATGAGGAGATATCGATTTTTTTGTTCGACAACCCAACCAGAAAATTGAGGTCAACTCAACTAATTTTTGTGGACAAAATTACTATAAATATAGGATAGAATTTCACATTTTTAGTGGAACCAACAAAGGAATCAAGTCTAAGGTGTGCTCAAGGTGTTGGGGTGTCTTTCTGGTGTGCAAGATAAGTCTAATGGATTCTCTTAATGCCTTTATTATTCTCAAGGTATGCTATGAGTTTGTGATGTTGTGGTATGCACTGCTATGAGGTTGTGATGTTGTCGTGAGTGGATGTTGCCATGAATGGATGTTGTTGTCAATGGATGTTTCCGTCAGTGATTAAATTTTGGAAATGATGCTATGAGGCTTGCTAGGCTTTGAAGGATTGTCTACAGAATGAAGCATACATGTGAAGTCAGAAGTACTATGTATATGAAGAACTTGGATTGGTGATATCTTATTGTGTTGGTGCTTAGTTGAGAATATTAGTGTCTTCACTCAATATGTTAGTGCCTTTGCTTTAGGGAGTGGGTGCTTCCTTCTATTTGGAGTTGGTAAAGCCAGGGGGTTGGTGCCTCCTTCTAGTCGGTGCTGGTAAATCAGGGAGTTGGAGCTTCCTTTAGATTGGTGCCTTTAAATTAGTGGGTTGGTGCCTCCTTCCAGTTGGTGTTGGATAATATTGGAAGTTGGTGCTTCCTATGAATGTAATCTTAACATGATATTAGAAAATCATTCTGTGGTTTTCTCTCATTTTGGTTTCCACGTAAGAATCATTGTGCTATGTGTGTTATCGTACAAACTATAGGTTGGGAAAAGCCCGATCCAGTCCACAAGTTGGCGAGAAATAAGGGTACACCTACCAACTATCACCTTAGGTAAGTACTCCCCTCACTTTAGTGAAGGAGAAATCCTACACAAGGGGGGTATCCCGGGTGACCCTAGGGGGAAATGAGATGGAAAGTGGAGTAATGGAAGATGATTCCCCTATAGGTCTAGCTAAGATGTGGAAGATGTGTTAGAAACAAGTCTCAGTGATGGTTAATGGTTGGTAAATGCTTGAGTACCTCTAGAAGAGAATTATACTTACCCAAGACAAGAGAAAAACAAGTATACAAGCTTAAGACTCCACTTGAAAATAAAGTGAAGCTTGCCTCCTAAATTACAATAGTAAACAAATAAATATATTGACAATGAAATCAATTAATTACTACAAAAATAGCCATGAAAATTATTGAGTAAGTATTGGACAACGAAGCGCTGAATTAGTAGATAACTTTCCAATATTCAAGTACAAACTTTGATGGTAAAAGAGGGCTGATAGATAGTGTTTTCAGAGATTTATTATAGCAACCTTATGTCTGTAGCAAATATTTTCTACAACAAAAAGTTTCAACTACCAAAAATCACGAGTAAATTGCCCAAACGATGCACAATGACTAGTAGATTATTATGGCAACTTCTTAGCAATTTCTGACAGTTGAAAAGTGAGTAAGAGAAAGAAGTTTAAATGAGTTTGTTGCATCCCTAATAGATATAGCTCAAATTTTATAACATAAATACAATATCACCGAACAATCAAAATTCCCTAGTGTCTCAAGTAAGCTCTTAAGGAAAATAATTGATTCCACTTTAAACAATTTGAATATCTCATAAAATCACGCATTCCAATGCAAGTAATTTATTTCTCCTATGGAAAAATTAGATTAGTGCTCTGTATCTATTGGGTAAATGGAGTCTTGGATATGAGAGTTATATCCACAATATCACTAAGGGTGTAGCCTCTTCTACTCCCTAGAGCATGCAAAACCAACTAAGGTAAGGCTAGGAGGGTGTAATCCCTTTTACTCCTAGCAACCTTGTAAAAAAGGCTTACAACTCGCAAATAAGATGAACCTTGGTTGAGGGTGTATGAATTTATACTCCTCCAAGGGTTTAAGAAAAGAATATCAATGAAACTAGAAGAAAATACCAACAAATTGTAGAAATTTCCTTACCAATTCCACAAAATAGCATGAACAAACCCTAGGTTATCAAGCAATATCCATCCAAAGGAAGAGATCAAGCCTCCAAGAGGTGTGCACCAACTTAGCTCCACAATATTCCAAGAGAAAAACACCAAGAGATAATTTCACAAGAGAGAGATAATGAAAATCGCCCAAGTAGGGCTCAAATTTCAACCAAGCAATCTTCTCATGTGAGAGAGATATGTCAAAATGAAATGAAAATGATCCTTAAGTGTATACAAAAATTCCTAAAATGTGTTTCTCCACATAGATTAGGGTTAACCACAAAATAAGGGAGCCATTCCCCCTTTACAAAGTAAATTTAATTTTAACTTCAAAAATGCAGAAAAGAAACCCTAAAACATGACGTCAACCCCTTCTAGGGTGACATCTTGGTCACTTTAGCAAGTCGTTGAGCCTGAGGATGAAATCATTGGGCCTCCAAAGGCTTTCCCTTCATGCGTTGGGGTATTATCTCCAAGGTACATGGGATATTCCTCATCAATAGTGCCAAGTGTCCATCAAACATCACCATCACCACCAAAACGCTATCCCTAGGGTGATGTCAAGCGCCCCAAGATGGAGTTTTAGCCTCCAAAGGTAAATCGTTGGGCTTGTAAGGGCTAGGTGAAGTCCTCCTAGGTATCTTCGTTTTCCTCCAAACACAACGTTTATCTCCTATCTTTCCCCAAGGTCTAGGCTATGGCATCCAACCGATGGTTTTCCTACCCCGATGAAGGTCCAAGCTGGGCTTGTTCCTCCAAAACGTCCATCAACAAGGTCCTATAAATATAAACAAGTGTGCCCGCCAATGATCTAAAGTCAAACCATCATGGTAGGTAAAATCACTTTTAATATAAGATCCACTTAATCATGTACATCAAAAACTACCTCATAAAATTGAATAAGTGCTCAAAGACCCTATGCAATTTGCCAAGTTTAGGTATGGGAGGGTTGACAAGGTAATCTATTGCGTGAGTCAGTCCTTAAATCAAGGAGTGTTTCCTAGGTGGAATCCTCTCTAATTCATGTGGAAAAGATGAAGTGGATGGGGTTAAGAATTTTGGGCATTGGGTTCATGACATACAAGGGTTCATATTGTCTCACTTATGGGTGCCTTTGTAGAGGGCGTGTTGCACCTTCATTTTCAATGCATCCTTTTTCCAAGCCCATTTATTGCCATTAATTATTTAAAAGGTTTATAGGTTGAAGCCAAGGTGGGAATTTTTACTAAGCATGAAAAACATTTCCCACCTTGACTCTACCCTAGTCACACTATGCTTCCCCAAGTTGAAGACAATGTGTGGGACTTCTATCTAAGCACGAAAAACATTGCCCACAAACGCTCTACCTTGGATGACATTTTTATATTGTTATTTTTCACACGTCCCATTAGTTTCTTATGAGAGACATTTCATTTTCCTCGGGATCTTTGGGCAAGCATCTAAAAGCTTTATGATTGGCTTTTAACTTTTTCTAGCTACAAACCTCTGGGCCTTCAACCCCTTCTTCCCATGAAATGAGGTACAATCCCTTCTTAGGTTAGTACACCCGAAAATCCAAAAAGACAGGGAGACGAAAAGGATGAAATGTGGAAAAGACAAGTATGATCGGGAATGGTACGCTGACTCATTAAAGAGGCCTCCCAATAGCAAACCCATCCCTAAGGGTGATCACTTACTAGGGTGAAATGCCAACCATCGAGGTGAAACATGGCAAAGAACATAATTTCAAAGCATACCTTCTACAATCAAAATCAACTTTAAATGCATCATACTCAAATGCGTGACACTTACTGCAATACCTAACTTGTACCTCATGGAGCAAGAGTCATCATCTTCCGAAAGCAAGTTGTTGTGGTTGATGCCATTATCACGAATCTAGGATGTGTGGTGGTGATGCGGGTCTCTGTCTGTGCATGTGGACGTTGTTAGTCATATGTCTCTGGGTACTCCATGTCTGCAACTTGAGGGCCTCGAGACATCATCTCCTTAGTTATCCCTAAATTAGGTATAACATCTAGCTCCTACTCGGAGACTTGTACTCGTCGTAGAGTGCATGAGAACCTCAACATCTCCTAGTAAGACCCGTGCCTACACTGAAACATAAAAACATAAAATATAGGGTGGTTCACTCACCCTTTCCTCATATATATCAAAAATCAAAATCTCAAAAATGACAACTAATCTAGATTTTTTTTTTTGCACTTTTCATATAATATGATGAAAGAGAAGCATCTAAATAAAAAATGCAATTAGAGCAAAATGAAATGCAACTAAAATACCATGAGAAATCGAGATGCAAAATGCAAGAAAGAAAGATGACTTACCTACTTACCTAGGGCTTGGGCCCTGAAGAAGTCACGTACCTTGAATGTAGGGTCGGATAAAAAACCCATCCACTGGTAATGACATCTTTCTCCCATCCATGGCTGACAAGTAATACTTCTCTTTCTCAGACTTCTTCTTGACGATGTAAGGGCCAAGCCAAGAGTTGTTATTCTTCTGATCATATTTGGGCTTGTCCTTCCTCTTATCCCACATGAATTCAATACTTCCTTCACTGTAGTTGATGTAAGGTATATTCTCGATGTAGAGGTACGAAGGTAGCTTTGTGTTGACTGCATTTTAATAGCCTTTTGACATTATTTGTCCCCTTAATCTTCTTCTTTCTTCAACATCTTTATGGATCATGGTTCCTTTCCTTCAAATTTGGCTAACTTCTCTTTATATTCCTGGGTTCTTGGAAGCAATGTATCTATAGAATCCTCCTGCATGAAAGGTAGATCATGAGGGTCATATTCAATGGCCAGTGGACCTTCATCAAATTCATTCTCGTTGATGCGGTTTGGATGGTCCAACTTTATCACATGTTCCGTCACCGCTCGTCGGTTGTAAAAAACTTCAAAGGTACCATCCTCCATGGGGATATAAGCATGAGTGAGGTCCATGCTAAGGAATCCTCCAAGAGTGGTAGCCCAACTCCTTGATAATTGCATGCCCCAAGCATCTGGAACATCAATCACCATTATATTCATGAGGATGCTAATGTGAGGAAAATCCATCAGATAGAAATTCAGATCTTCTATGAGACCATAAACCTTGACCTTCTTGGAATCGATACC
>ML845075.1:0-20688 GCA_009831015.1 Picea engelmannii
AAGTAGATAGAATTCAATTCTAGATTAGACAGTTTTAGAGCGCAAGAGGGAAATGAGATATAGACACCCTCGTTGTGTATTGTAACAGAGAAGGAGAGTGTGTGAAGAGCATAGAAGAGAAGCAGAGAGATGTGTAGCAGACTCCATGTACATAAGTTCTGAATTAATACAAAGAAAGCTGTGATTCAGACTCATGGTGTTCATATATTCTCTGTGTATGCATTTTTGAATGTTATACTCATAATTGTTTAACTCTTTCTATCATGCAACTGCTTTTATGCTATGTATGAATGATTTCTTGTTGAATGGTTGAAATTTGGGAGGAAAGGGTAATGGAATGAGTTTCAATTGTTTCTCTATCTGAGTAAGAGTTCCTGCAAGGAGTGTAGTTGAAGTTTCCGCAAGGAGTGCGTTGACAAAGAGCTCAGATAGTTTAACCTTTGTTCTCATTTACCAGACGTCCAGTCGGGCATAGGAGCCGTGCAAGGAGTGCATAGGCTGAGTGAAGTCTTAGGGTTGCGAACCTGAGTGAATAATTTAGAGACTGCTGCTGCAGGAGTGCGCAGGGTCAAAGGGATTCAACACTTGGAAGTGGTTGAAAATCTGCCGCAAGGAGTGCGTGCGAGGGTTTCTTGAAAGACGCAGAGTTGGAGAAGTTTAGAAGGATATGAAGTCTTCAAAGGTCGTTGAAGGTGTAGTGACGTCGAACCCAGGAAGTTCTCAGAGAAGAGGAATAGATGGTCGTAACCCTCTAAGGAGGATTAGCGAAATCCCGTGAGCTGTTAGATCTCACAGAAGAGCAGGGGAGTTACATCGAGTGCTTCGAAAGGTTCTAATCTCAAGAGGAGTAGGACCGTAGATCCAAGCCACAAGGGCCATTGGATTTACACGCGGATACTCGTATCAGGTTTTTGTGGGTGGAAGTCCCATAAACATTGCAACGAGAATCGCGATATTCTGAAACGCGATATCCTGAAAGCCAAAGAATTGTGTGGGCCACAGAGGAGACAGCGAGTGGACAGGTGGCACACTATTTCAGAGTTTCGCGTAGTTAAATCCCGAACTCATTGCATTAGGATTCACGATATTGCGAAGTCCGAAGTGCCGATGGAGTGAAAGGACCGTTGAAAGGTCAAAGCTCGCGTGTGTGTCGGAAAATCGGAACATCGGGTTTTGGGAATCGTGGGGAGCAAGTTACTTGACACCGCGACCGCTGAAATTGAGATAAGGAAAGTCCCAAAAAGAGAAAAGGGAAGGTCAGCGTTGACTGTTTCGGGTTTTGGGGATTCGAGAGACCAACGCCTGACCACTAGATTCACGAAGTTGCGAAGTCCAATCTCCCAAGTGCAAAAGGGGATCCCGTGAGAGTTTACTGTGGGTACAGATTTCCCGATAGGGAAATATAAGAGCTGTTTAGAGTTCTTCGGGCTAGTAGGAAAGGAAATATCCTGTGCTGACATGGACCTTTCAACCTGTGGGTTGTGGAGGGAGCGTGTGTCGGCATCAAGTGGTATCAGAGCCCAGAAAGGTTATTTTCTTTCTGTAGCAGAGAAGAAAGAGAATTCACCATGCCATCGAGGAGAAGGGATAGACAATCACCCGATCCGCAAGAGGAGAGGGAAATGCCGAGGAGAAGGGGTAGGCAGATGACTGATCCAGCCATGGAGAGAGAGATGCATGACTTACGAGCTAGACTCGAAGACATGGAGATAGCACAAAGGTGTACAGTCAGTGCTGGGGATCTTAGTGATTCTGAAAGTGAGATTGAGGCTGGACATGAAGAAGAAGTTGCAGCAGAAGATGCAACAAATGAACGCTTGATCAAAGCTATTGCAAGGATGGGTGCAAGAGCGAAGATGGAGATTCCAGTTTATGAGGTAAACTTGGATGCAAAGGAGCTTCTAGACTGGATTAGAGCTCTAGACACATACTTTGACTATGAAGATGTCGAAGAGGACAAGAAGGTCAAGCATGCTGTCACAAGATTGAAGGGACATGCAACATTGTGGTGGGATGAACTACAAGCTGACAGACGCTGCAAAGGCAAGTAGAAGATCAAAATTTGGGATAGGATGATCGCGAAGATGAAGGCAAAATTCATCCCCAGGGATTACCAGATTACTCTGTTCAGGAGGATGCATAACCCGAGATAGAAGCTAATGTCAGTGAAGGAATACACTGAAGAATTCTATAGGCTGAACATATGGGCAGGTCATCGAGAAAGCGATGATGAGAAAGTAGCCAGATATATGAATGGTCTGCGATATGACATTCAGGATGAGATGAGCATGATAACCATCCAAACGGTGGAAGATGCTTATCAGATGGCTCTGAAAGTGGAAGAGAAGATGAGCCGAAAGTAGGGTTAGAGAGGCCGAGGCAGAAGTCAGCCCAGAGGCAAATCAGTTGCCCAAGATAAATATCAGAAGCCCAAGGAAGATTGGAAGAAACCTCATACTCGAACAGAGAGGTGGAAGTTCACAGCGAGGGCAATATGATGAGCAGAGAGGAGATTATGCTGATAACAATACTTTTCCTCGTACTAGAGGTAGGGGAAGAGGAAGAGGTGGAGTAATCACATGCTTCACATGTGGAAAGAATGGGCACAAGTCTTACGACTGTCCTGATAAAAAGAAAGAGAGTGGAGAAGCTCACATCGCCAAAGTGCAGAGGTGGGATGTTGAGACAGAAGACGCTGAAGGCAGAAGATCGTTGATGATGCGAAAAGCTCTTTTGACACCAGAGAAGGAGGTGGAGAGTTCAGTCCAAAGAACTAGAATTTTTAGGACTACTTGCAAGACCAAGGACATGGTATGAAAGGTCATTGTAGACAGTGGTAGCACGGATAATCTCGTTTCAACCGAGATGGTAGCATAGATGATTTTAGGGGCTAAAATTCGCTCATGGGCTAATTTTACATGGTTTTTCCAAAAACAAGATTCACTATTTTAAAAATGATTCGCCCAAGTTCTATAGAATAAAATCATTTTACCTTAAAAATCGCCAAAATTTTATAAAAACTATATAAAATCCTTAGAAATTTGGATATTTTTACAAAAATATCGCCAAACATTTATAGTTGGCATATGAAGGATTAGTAAGATTCGCCAAGGTTTCTATATTTTAAAATAAATTTCCATCCTTAAAATCATCCCCTGGATGGTAGAGAAGCTGGAGCTAGAGACGATTAATCATCCAAGTCCATACAATGTTTCGTGGCTACAAAAAGGACATTAGGTAACTGTCACTAAACAATGTTTAGTTGAGTTTAAGATAGGGGGATATAATGATAAGATATTATGCAATGTTATTCCCATGGATGTTTGTCATCTATTGCTGGGTAGACCATGGCAATATGACAAAAATGTGATTCATGATGGGAGAATGAACACATATACCCTGGAGAATAATGGGAGGACACACATGTTGCTTCCAATCAAGGATAAGGAGGTGAAACCAGAAGTAAGCAACACAGTAATTCTCATGAGTGGGAAGGAACTTCTTACCGAGGTTAAGAAGAAAGAAGAACCACAATTCATAGTGGTCAGGAAGCCAAAGATTGTTTTGACCAGCACTAGAGTGGATGATTTACCAAAAGAGATTCAGGAACTGCTGGAAGAGTTCACTGACATAGTAGTGAACAAATTACCTCGTTCGTTTCCACCGATCAGAAGTGTGGGTCATCACATTGATCTCATACTAGGAGCCAGTTTGCCAAAAAAATCCGCGTATAGATTGATGCCACAAGAGAATGAAGAGGTCAAAAGACAAGTCCAGGAGTTGTTGGACAAAAGTTTGGTTAGGGAAAGCTTGAGTCCGTGTGCTATTCCAACAATACTCAGTCCGAAGAAAGATGGAGGCTGGAGGATGTGTACTGACTTGAGGGCGATTAACAAGATAACCATCAGGTACAGATTTACATTGCCGAGGATGGATGATTTGATGGATTGCTTGAGTGGAGCAAAGTATTTTTCAAAGATTGATTTGAAAAGTGGTTATCATCAAATCCGCATGAGAGAAGGTGATGAGTGGAAAACAACATTCAAAACAAACGAAGGGTTGTATGAATGGCTTGTTATGCCATTTGGCTTAACAAATGCACCAAGTACTTTCATGAGATTGATGAACGAAGTCCTGAGGGAGTTCATTGGAAAATTTGTCATTGTGTATTTAGATGACATACTGATTTTCAGTAAAACAGTGGAAGAGCATCTGAAGCATTTGGCTACAGTGATGCAGAGGTTACAGTAAGAGAAGCTGTTAATAAACATGAAGAAATACTCATTCATGAAGACAAAGCTCATTTAATTGGGGTTTGTTATTTCTATAGATGAGTTGAGGATGGATCCAGATAAGGTGGAGGTAATTAAGAATTGGCCATCACCGAAAAATATTTTTGAGGTGAGAAGTTTTCATGGATTGGCTAGTTTCTACCGAAAGTTCATTAGGAATTTCAGTGAAATTAGCGCAGCAATGATGGATACAGTGAAGAAAATACACAAGTATTTTCATTGGACAGAAGAGGCTGAGAAAAGTTTTAATCTGTTGAAGAGGAAGATCACGGAACAACCAGTTTTGGTGTTGCCGGATTTCCGAAAGACATTTCAAGTGAAATGCGATGCAAGTGGGTTTGCAATAGGGGAAGTATTAAGTCAAGAAGACATGCCAATAACATACTTTAGCGAGAAGCTGAACGAAGTGAAAGTGAAATACTCCACTTATGATAATGATTTTTACGCTATTATTTAGGCGTTGAACAAATGGAGGCATTACTTGATCCCAAAAGAGTTTGTCTTATACAATGATAATCATGCATTGCAGTTTGTGACTCAACAGGAAAAGTTGAATCAGAGGCATGTCAAATGGGTTGAGTACATGCAGAATTTCACTTTTGTGATTAAACATATTTCTGGTACTGCTAACAAAGTTGCTGATGCTTTGAGCAGGAAGTGTTTGCTATTGCAGGAGTTCAAAGTCAAAACGTTGGGTTTTGATGATCTCAGGAACATGTACGCAGATGATCAGGATTTTAAGGGGTGTACTAAGCAACTGAGAATCCAATTCTCAGAGATAGAAGCCAATGGCTAGAATACATGATCCAGGAAGGATTACTATTTAAGGGTAATCAACTGTGTATTCCAAAATGCTCCATGAGGGAGAATCTGCTGAAGGAGAAACATAGTGGAGGATTGGCAGGGCACTTTGGTCATGACAAGACGTTCACAAAGATGAATGAGTCATATTTTTGGCCAGGAATGCGAGTATATGTCAAGAGATTCGTAGACAGATGCAGAATTTGCCAGCATTCGAAGGGAAGAAGACAGAATGCGGGATTCTATCAACCATTGCCCATACTTGAGAGGCCTTGGGATGCAATTAGCATGGATTTCATATTGGGGTTGCCAAGAACGCAAAGAGGTTTTGATTCAATCTTTGTGGTGGTGGATAGATTTTCTAAGATG
The DNA here is from genome assembly GCA_009831015.1 of Picea engelmannii. Taxonomy (NCBI): domain Eukaryota; kingdom Viridiplantae; phylum Streptophyta; class Pinopsida; order Pinales; family Pinaceae; genus Picea; species Picea engelmannii. The sequence continues at coordinate 5,463 of ML845075.1, forward strand.
GCACATTTTATCCCATGTCAGAAAACTAGTGACACAACTCACATTGCGAATCTGTTTTTCAAAGAAGTCATTCGACTTCATGGCTTACCCAGAAGTATAGTTTCGGATCGAGACACTAAGTTCATAGGGAATTTTTGGAGGACATTGTGGAAGAAGCTGGGAACTAACTTGTTGTTTAGTTCAGCGTATCATCCTCAGACGGATGGACAGACAGAAATGGTGAACAGAAGTCTGGGAGACTTGCTGAGAAGCTTGGTGACAAAACACCACAGCCAGTGGGACCACATATTACCACAGGCAGAATTTGCTTATAATGATTCAGTTAATAGGAGCACAGGGCAGAGTCCATTTCAGTTTGTTTATGGCATGCAGCCGAAAGGAGTTTCTGAATTGAGGGATTCAGAACAGATTTCGATTAGGAGTTCTAGTGCAGAAGATTTTGCAGAGGCGATGAAGGAACTTCAAAGACAGGTGAAGGAGCGACTGTAGAGTTCAAGACAGGAATACAAGCGTAGAGAAGATCAACATAGAAGAAAACTTCAGTTTGAAGTTGGTGACTTGATTCTAGCACATTTGAGAAAGGAAAGGTTCCCGAGAGGAACATACAATAAACTGAAGATGAAGAAAATCGGGCCGTGTAAGGTCTTGAAGAAATTTGGGGCGAATGCTTATGAGATTGAATTACCCGATGGGATCGGAATTTCTCCGATATTCAATATCTCATATTTGTACCCATACAAAGCTGAGGAAGTAGGAACAAATGATAAAAAGCCAGAGGTGCGGTGGCGAAAGCAATTGCCAGTGCAGAAAAACCACAGATGGAGCGCATACTGGATAAAAGAATTGGCAAGAAGACCAAGAGGAAAGAATACTTTGAATATTTGGTCAAATGGAAGGGCCATCCAGTTGAAGATGCCAGCTGGGAGAGCGAAGCAGAGATACAGAGGCATGGATAGACCGTGCATGAACTCATGGACACGAGCTCATGAAAATTTCCAAGCGAGGGAGTATGATGTAGGAGCATCTCAAGCGAGCCAGCGCAGAAGCAAAAGATAGCTGGACAACCACCCAGCGCAAATTTTGAAATTGTCTTGAAGTTAATGCACCAACCTTAAATGTGATAATTAAATGAAGGTGCACTTGTATAATGTAAATGGACCTTGAGCAATTCGCTCTCGTCCTTAGTAGATAGAAGGTATTTATGATAGTTAATGTAAAGTAGATAGAATTCAATTCTAGATTAGACAGTTTTAGAGCGCAAGAGGGAAATAGGATATAGACACCCTCATTGTGTATTGTAACAGAGAAGGAGAGTGTGTGAAGAGCATAGAAGAGAAGCAGAGAGCTGTGTAGCAGACTCCATGTACGAAAGTTCTGAATTAATACGAAGAAAGTTGTGATTCAGACTCATGGTGTTCATATATTCTCTGTGTATGCATTTTTGAATGTTATACTCATAATTGTTTTACTCTTTCTGTCATGCAACTGCTTTTATGCTATGTATGAATGATTTCTTGTTGAATGGTTGAAATCTGGGAGGAAAGGGTAATGGAATGAGTTTCAATTGTTTCTCTATCTGAGTAAGAGTTCCTGCAAGGAGTGCAGTTGAAGTGTCCGCAAGGAGTGCATTGACAAAGGGCTCAGATAGTTTAACCTTTGTTCTCATTTACAGACGTGTAGTCGGGCACAGGAGCCATGCAAGGAGTGCGTAGGCCGAGTGAAGTATCAGGGTTGCGAACATGAGTGAAGAATTTAGAGACTGCTGCTGCAGGAGTGCGCAATGTCAAAGGGATTCAAAACTTGGAAGTGGTTGAAAATCTGCCGCAAGGAGTGCGTGCAAGGGTTTCTTGAAAGACACAGAGTTGGAGAAGTTCAAAAGGATCTGAAGTCTTCAAAGGTCGTTGAAGGCGTAGTGATGTCGAACCCAGGAAGTTCTCAGAGAAGAGGAACAGACGGTCGTAACCCTCTGAGGAGGATTAGCGAAATCCCGTGAGCCATTAGATCTCACAGAAGAGCAGGGGAGTTACACCGAGTGCTTCGAAAGGTTCTAAGCTCAGGAGGAGTAGGACCATAGATCCAAGCCACAAGTGTCGTTGGATTTACATGCGGATACTCGTATCGGGTTTTTGTGGGTGGAAGTCCCGTAAAAATTGCAACGAGAATTGTGATATTCCGAAACGCGATATCTCGAAAGCCAAAGAATTGTGTGGGCCACAGAGGAGACATCGAGTGGACAGGTGGCACACTATTTCGGAGTTTCGCGTAGTTAAATCCGAAACTCATTGCATTAGGATTCACGATATTGTGAAGTCCGAAGTGTCGACGGAGCGAAAGGACCATTGAAAGGTCAAAGCTCACGCGTGTGTCGGAAAATCGGAACATCGGGTCTCGAGAATTGTGGGGAGCAAGTTACTCGACACCGCGACCGCCGAAATTGCGATAAGGAAAGTCCCAAAAAGGGAAAAGGGAAGGTCAGCGTTGATTGTTTTGGGTTTCGGGGATTCGAGAGACCAATGCCTGACCACTGGATTCATGAAGTTGTGAAGTCCGATCTCCCAAGTGCAAAAGGGGATCCTGTGAGAGTTTACTGTGGGTGCAGATTTCCCGATAGGGAAATAGGAGAGCTGTTTAGAGTTCTTTGGGCCAGTAGGAAAGGAAAGATCATGTGCTAACGTGGACCTTTCGACCTATGAGTTGTGGAGGGAGTGTGTGTTGGCATCAGGAAGGAGGAAAGAAGGAAAGAATAGGAGGATAAATTGCAACCGTTGATCACTAATCATCACCGAGGCGAAAGAGATTGTCGAACAAGAAGGATTGCGGGGCCAAGACTTGCTCGAGTTTTAATTTTTCTTGAGCGGGCCACAATTTATACCATGGTTTTGATAAAGAGATACGTGGCAACTGGAGGTGGATTACATGGAGAAAAGAGGGTTGGTCGAAAACCACTTTTACCCGCACCTGTAATCGCATAAATCCACAGGGTCATAGCCCATAGTGACATATAAAATAAGGGGCTAGTGAAAAGGAGCTAGTGCTCGCAAAGTGAAGAGCACCCAGAGTGCATAGACAGAGGGTGCGGGTATTACAGGACCTGTGCCTTAGAAGAAAAGGGGCACGTGTATAATTGTTTTGGGTTCAAAGTGGAACCCGAAGGGTCTATCCGACCGAGAAGAGTGAAAAGATCCTAGACTGGGAGGTTGCAGAACCCCAGGAGGGTAGGGGGCTGCATCACATGGTTGGAGACACTTTTTAGTAGTATTGTTGACACATGGTTTATGGATGATGTAGCATACTTGTCTTGGTATATTATTAGAAACACATATTGATCTTGGTGATGATTATGAGTTGTTGTGTTATGCTTGGTTGATGCACATCTTGTTGATATTGTACATATGGTTGAGAGTTGTCTTGGTGATTGCTTTTGGTGAGTAGATCTAATTTGGTTGATAAGATTGATGGGACATGATATTGTGATAGGTTGTCTGGACATGTTATTGTGACAGGTTATTTGTACAGGTTTGGTGTATGGTTGATGAATTTGTTTATGGTACAGGTTGAGATACAGGTTGATGTATGGTACATGTTGGAACATGTTATTGGTACAAATTGTTATAGGTTGTTTGGTGCAGGTTGATTGGTCCATGTTTACAATAGTATATCTCACAGTGATAGTGTGACAATGGTTCCATCATTCTACTTATATTTCAGGACGGTTGGACGGGGCAAGGACAGGTGGTTGTAGCCAGAGAACATAGGGGGTTGTAGCCTCCTTTTGGTTGTAGCCAGAGAATTGGAGAGTTGGAGCTTCCCTCAGATTGTAGCCTGAGAAACTAGGGGGTTGGAGCCTCCTTCCAATTGCAGCTGGAAAACAAAGGAAGTTGGTGCTTCCAATGAATGTAATTCTTAAAGACATATAAGAAAAAATATTACGTGGTTTTCTCCCGCTTTGGGTTTCCACGTAAAAACACTGGTGTACTGTGTATGTGTATGATTGCTCATTTGTTAATTGTTTATTTACTTTGCAACTATTATATGATAATGCTACATTGATATAACACTTGCATTTTGTGGTTAAAAAGGATTAAATTTCTCTATTACTAATTCACCCCTCCTCTCAGTAATCCAACAGGGGAATTATCTTTGAAAACCTTTTTACGGGATGGGATGGTATTGGGTTGGAAGATATTTTATACATTGCCCATTAAATATTGTTCGCATGAAAAATAGACTTATGTATTGAGATTTAGTCCAAATACATATCGTGTTCAAACCTACTTAATGTGTGGTGGATGAGGTCATGAGAGAATGACCCAAAGGTGCCTCTAGTCCTCAAGTTCATCTTCTCCATATAATATTGTAATAGTGTTCCCATGGGTAGAAACTTCATTGCTACTCTTTAATAAGGATGCTCTACTGAAAAACTTTGAGATTAGATCAGGTTGTACTAGCTTCCTATGGTCCCCATAATATGGAATTTTAACTTTATGTAATCCCATGGTATAATTAAAGACAAGGCTATGAGTTACTGCTATAATAAATGATCTAAAATTTTGTAATCTAAAAGAACTGAAAATGATTGGTTATGTCAAGAGGTCTTGGGTTTGATAATTGAACTCTTTTATTTTTAGTTTTTCATTATTACTAATTACCTAAACTATAAATTTCTTCAAGGAAAATAGTTCAGAAAAATAGTAGAGAAAAATTAATAAAGGTCAGAGAACAGTCTTAAAAGAAAAACAAATTTTAAGGAAGTAGTAGAAAAAGGGATTCAATTGTTTCCAAAATTGTTTTAGGTAATAAAGGATTAGATTAAAGGATAGTTTTAACGAAACAACCGAACCAAAATAAATGCAATTACTTCCCTGAATAAGTCATGAAGATGTTCTCCCAATCTAGCCGAAAAGAGGATACTTCTAAAACTCCAACAAATCATCATAGCCTGATTTATTTAGAAAACTTGGAAAAAAATCTAACTATCAGCTTGAAAAACATATTGAAAATTTTGGGTAAACAAAATACCTTAAGATTAGTTTCTCAGTCTGACAACTACAATTATTGAAAAAGATATAAAAAGTGATGTTGCACCAAACTAACAACTACATGCAACATTTATTTATTTATTGTCCTTTCTTACCTAAGAAAAGACCCCTTTTCAAGTATATGAATATTTCCAATGAATCCATGTGCTTAACATGATCATAAATATACTCACATTCAGGTTTATATAATATACTTTAATAAGTACCTGAACATGATGAACCAAATTTTTTGAATAATATGATGTGAAGAGTTGTTGAAGAAAAGAGTGGTGGTGCAATCTGACAGTCGCTTGGAACCAACGTTCAATATAATCATGGTGTCCTTGGTTCACTTCTTCATTTAAACCACTATGTGTATTATTTTCTTTAGCCTCCTCGATCTCAGGTTCTAATGGCTTCTCTTGATCATATATGGCCCATGAGTCTTCAATCTCCTTAGTAGATTGATCAAATTGATCAATGAAGGTTTCTTGATCTTCCTGTAGGTATGGGTCATAGGACTTTGGTTCTTCTATGTATTTTGGAGATAGGTTCCTGACTGTTGTCAAGATGTGCTCTTCCCCAGAAGAAGATATCCCAACTGTTGCTAGGATTTGAGAGATTTATTCCAAACTTATTATCATCTTTGAATCCATCTTGCTGGTTGATAGGTCCTATCTCTCAGATGGATTATGGGTTCTTACAACACCCATTTTTTTTTTTTTAAATCCTAAAGAAATGAAAAGGAAGCGAATTGAAAGAAAATGTAAGGAAACCAATTATATACTCGAAGCACCACCATGCTACTAGGACCCCGCTGTCACCAAGTTATCTATTCACACAAGTTAGCTTCTCTTCTCATGCATATAAAAAATGGCTAATGCTAATAAAACACAAATTCTGACTACTCAAAAGAAGAGGACAACCTAATTTTGGAGAAACCCCACTAAAGTGGATGCGTGGGCTCTTCCCTCACGTCTTACCGTCTTCTCTCCGCCCTTAGGTCATCCTTAAAAGCACACCACATTTGCATGAAAATAAACACACTTGCATGAAAAGAAACAAACTTGCATGAAAGGAACAATGAAGGCTTTGGAGAAATAAAAGCAACTTACCTCTGCTCTAATCCCTTTATCACCTCCCTGACAACGACACCAAAATGTGGGGCTAAATATATGTACTATTAATTGTAAGTTTTAAAGATGCGAAGTAAAGCAATGCATATAGATTGTTAAGCAAAACATAAATTAATCAATGGCTCATTCACATAGTACACAGAGATTTATATCGGAAACCCTCAACTGGGGAAAACCTTTCTTATATTCATTATATTGAATTTCACCATTCACCATACAATATATACAATGTTTTTAGGTATTCCCTAGATACCAAAACCCTAATCCCTTAATCTGAGATTAATTTAGAAAACCACTTAAAATAGCAAAATTTGCTAAAAATAACAAAAACCACCCAAAAACAATTTCGGGGCGCTGCCCCAAAACCCATCGGCCCTGTGCTACTGCCCGTTGCCGAACGTTGCACGTAACCAGGGGGGGCCATACCTTCCCCCCCTAGGAATCACCCAACGCACACGACACAAAGAGAACTGCTAGAGGGATCGTCAGACACAGTTGTTGAACCTGACTCGCCCCCACACACACATGCAAAGAATATAACATATACCCAACATTCTCCCACTTGTTGTTTTCTTTGCATCCAGGGGTCCATAGGGTTATATAGTCAACAATCCAGGGTATCAATGCCCATTTTTACTCTACACCAGGATAACTTTTCTGTGCTCACAAACTTTGTCAATAAATCTGCAACATTCTTCAAAGTGTCAACCTTTTCCAACAACACCTTCTTTTCCTCAACCATGTCTCTGACAAAGTGATGCTGAACATCAATATGCTTTGTCTTCAAATGATAAGATGGGTTCTTTGCCAAGAAGATTGCACTCTAATTGTAACAATCTAATCTCACTGCTTTTTGTACCAACCCAATACCTGAACACAATCTATGTAACCATACTTCTTCCTTGCTTGCATGAGTGGCTGCCATGTATTCAATTTCTGTAGTTGAGAGTGCTACTACAACTTGTTTTTTTCTCATCCAACTGATTGCTCCTCCAAATAGGTTAAACACATACCCACTTGTAGATCTTCTGTGATCCAGATCTCCAACCCAATCTGCATCAACAAATCCATGTATGTCCACCACTCTGTCTAATCCTGGTCTTCCTTGGTAGCACAATCCATAATTGGTAGTGCCACGCAAATACCTGAAGAACCTCTTTACTTTTGTCCAATGCTCTTTCCCTGGTTTTGACATATACCTTCTCAAAACTCCCACTGCATGTGCAATGTACGGTCTAGTACAGACCATTGCATACATCAAACTGCCAACTGCACTGGCATACAGAACATGAGACATGTCCTCTTCTTCTTCCTGTGTCTTGGGACACTGATCTGCATATAAATTTACACCTATAGGAATATGAACCTTGACCGATTTACTTCCATGCATATTAAACCTCTGCAATATCATCTCAACATATTTTCTTTGATTCAACCAGAGTTTCCTGTTTGCACGATCTCTTTTAATCTCCATTCCCAGAATGAATTTAGCAGCATCGAGATCCTTCATGTCAAATTTGGAGGATAGCTGTGATTTCACCTCCTTGATAACATCCATGTTATTTCCTAGCAACAACATGTCATCAACATACAAAACTACATAAATGAAGTGATTACCAACCTGCTTGGAATATACACAGTGATCAACTCTGCTTCTCACAAATCCCAATCCAAGGATGTATGTGTCAAACTTTTGGTACCACACCCTAGGTGATTGCTTCAGACCATATAGTGACTTCTTTAGCTTACAAAATAACTCTTTCTTTCCCTTTACTACAAAGCCTTCTGGCTGCTTCATGTAGATTTCTTCTTCCAGATCCCCATGTAGGAATGTTGTCTTCACATCCATTTTTTCCACTTCAATATCAAAAGTAGAAGCAATAGATAAAGTAAATCTAATAGAAAATAACTTAGCAACATGAGAACAAATCTCACCAAAGTCAATTCCCTCTTCTTGGGAATAACCTTTTGCTACTAATCGAGCTTTGTATTTCTCCACTTTTCCTTATGAATTAAACTTCTTCTTAAACAACCATTTTCTACCAACATATTTTCTTCCAGCTTGCAACTCAAATATATCCCATGCCTCATTCTTATCAAAGGCATCCATTTCTTCAACCATGGCCTTCTTCCATAGTTTACTATCCTCTGAATTCACTGCTTCCTTGACAGTTCTGGGATCATCATCAGTAATAGATAAAACAAAATTGGAACGGAAATCAGGTGTACTATACCTTTCTGGTTGCCCTCTTTCTCTCACTGATCTCCTCAATACTGGGGTATGAGGTTCTTCTTCTTCTTCTGCTTCATCTTCTTCAGATGATTCAGATTTTGCATCATCCAACTCTAGCTCTATTTTCTCAGGTTCGTCTTGCCTTGGTAGGTATTCCTATTTGGACACATCTTTTACCTCTCTAAAAACAACATCCCGACTGTAAACAATCTTCTTAGTTTCTGGGTTCCAAAGCTTATAACCTTTCACACTATATTTATAACCAATAAAGATACACTTTTCATCTTTTTTATCCAGCTTACTCCTATTTTCCTTTGGAACATGTACATAAGAACCACAACCAAACACTCTAAGATGTTGAAGAGAGGGTTTCTTTTCAGTCCATACCTCATGTGGAGTTTTGTCATCAAACGTTGATGAAGGTGATCGATTGACCAAGTAACATGTTGTACCCACAACCTCTGCCCATAATTCTTGTCCTAACTCGACATCGCTGAGCATGCTACTTGATTTTTCCATCAGTGTCCTATTCATCCTTTCTGCAACTCCATTATGCTGAGGAGTGTATGGAGTAGTCTTCTTCCTTGCTATACCACACTTCTTACATAATTCTTCGAATTCATTTCCGCAGAATTATCCACCATTATCTGTTCTCAAAACCTTTATTTTCTTCTTAGTCTAATTTTCTACCAGAGCCTTAAACTCTTTAAATTTATCAAATACCTCAGATTTATTTCTAAGGAAATAAATCCATGTGTTCCTGGAGAAATCATCTATCAATGAAACATAATACACAGACTTACCTAGAGATGGAACAAGCACAGGTCCAAACACATCACTGTGTATCAACTCTAAGATCCCCTTTGCTCTTGTAGCACCAGATGGGAATCTTACTCGATTATGTTTACCATATATGAAATGTTGAAAGAAATAAAAATCCAGAGTGCAATTAGACATACCTTCAACCATGCCTTTATCGTGTAGTGTTCAAAGGCCCTTTTCTCCAATATGTCCCAGTCTTTTATTCCACAACATGGTCTTCTTTTTAGGGATGGTATTGGTCTTGTTTTCTTTATTTGTCTTCTCAAGGACAAAAGAACTGTTACACCCATTAGTATAAGTGCTTCCCAACAACTTGTACATATTTCCACACCGAACTCTCCTCATAAACCCCATTGCTCCTTGTACCATCTTGCAAGTGTTCTTTCCAAATACAGTATCCACTCCTGCATCATCCAACTTGCTTACAGATATTAGGCTCCTTGAAAGTTTTGGAATGTGCAGAACCCCAGGGAGAGTTCTAATCCTTCCATATTTTAGCAACAGCTTAACCCTTCCACGTCCCATGATTTTAGCTGTCGACTCATCTCCTAGGAATACATCACCACCATCATATTTTTCATATTCAGAGAACCACTCCCTGTGAGGAGTCATATGGTATGACGCACCTGATTCGATCAACCATACATCAAGGTTTGCATGTGTACCTATAGATGCCAGGTAAACATCACCTCCTTCTTCAGTGGATGTTTTCACCTCTGTGGAAGAGGTACTATCATATCCCTTTGGTTTTTCAATCTTCTTAGACTTGCAATCTTTCTTATAATGCCCTGCTTTACCACACTTCCAACATTTCCTCAAAGAGTTTCTTGGAGACTTAGATCTACTTGTAGATTTAGATCTCCCCCCCGAAGGCTTACCAAGATTCCTGTTTTGGGTACGACCTCTTACAAATAAAGCATCTGTGCTATGACTATCCATGCTTTTCCACCTCTTCTCTTCAGATAACAAGGATGAAACTACATCCTCATACTTCAATGTAGATTGAATGGTACTACCAATTGCTACAACTAGATTATCCCAAGAGTATGGAAAAGAACATAACAATGTAATACACTTATCTTCTTCTACAATCGTAATATTAACAAAGACAAGTTGACTTACCAAAATATTAAAGGCATTTAGATGTTCTGTCATAGAATCTCCATGTTCCAGCCTAAGATGATACAACTTCTTTCGAAGAAACAACTTGTTTATGAGGGACTTTGATTGATACAAATTCCCCAACTTATCCCATAGTTCCTTGGCTATAGATTCTCCCGAGACATTCAATAGCACCGTATCTGCCAGGTAGAGTCGAATAATACTCCTTGATCTTCTATCCAACTTCTCCCAATCTTCCTTCGACATACTAGTTGGTGGTGTACTAGTAGTTTGTGTACCAGTAGCCTGTGTGCTAGTAGATGATGTACCAATAGGCTATGTACCAAGATCCACAACGATCCATTGTTCTTTGTCTACAAGAAGGTCCTCCATATTGAGCTTCCATAGCTCAAAGTTTTTACCATTGAACTTCTCTATCTCGATTCTATATGAGCTCGCCATTCCTCTTTCTCTACTCGAATCTCCATTGCAAAAGCTCCCACTAAACCCAGGTTTATCACAGACCCAAGATAAACTTTATCTATCAAGACCGATCCAATCCCTCAACAACAAAGGCATCCCTATGAAGCAAAAAATGAGCTCTGATACCACATGTAAGTTTTAAACCTGCGAAGTAAAGAAATGCATATAGATTCTTAAGCAAAACAAAAATTAATCAATGGCTCATTCACATAGTACACATATATTTATACCGAAAAACCTCAACCGGGGAAAACCTTTCTTATATTCATTATATCGAATTTCACCATTCACCATACAATATATACAATGTTTTTAGGTATTCCGTAGATACCAAAACCCTAATCCCTTAATATGGGATTAATTTAGAAAACCGCTAAAAATAGCAAAAACCACCTTAAAATCACACCACATTTGCATGAAAATAAACACACTCGCATGAAAAGAAACACACTTGCATGAAAGGAACAATCAAGGCTTTGGAGAAATAAATACAACTTACCTATGCTCTAATCCCTTTAGCAGCTCCCCGACAATGACACCAAAATGTGGGGCTAAATATATGTAGTATTGATTCCCAACATTAAATTGTCAACCAGGGAGTCATAGACTTAGAGGCACAGGCACAAGAAACACAAGATTGGAGACTAGTCTAGCCTAATCTAAAGCCGAAAAAACAATATTCAAACCCACACTGCAGAAATTAACACTAAGGATTCATCACTGGGACGTAGGAATAACTTAGTGCTATAAAGGCTTAGATCACAGTCTTTTACGCACTCGAGGTAATGTTCGTGTGATTAATTATGAGTAGCTTACTTAAGTTTTCTATCCTTCAATGATTATTTCCTATAGTGGATCCACACTTGAATGAAATAAAAGAAACAAGCAAACGGAAATGAATTCAAATGACAGGAAATAAACTAACACCTTGAGAAGAATTCCAACATGGGAAGGCCATATCTTACGAGTTAGATCTCTAATATGTCCATTGGTGATTGAAGCTATGTGAAATTAAAGTGCAAGGAATCCAAAGGTACGGGAAATAAAAACTAATTGCGGGAAACTCAAAATCATCAGACTCAATCAACTCCTAAGATTCACTTAGACTCGATATCACCCTTTTAAATGTATACACCAATCATAAAGAAATAATGAGTGAATCAAATGCACAAGAGTAATGGATATTTAATACAATGGGCAGTTGGAAGAAATGAATGGGAATACAAGCTTACTCATTTTCTGCTCTGAAAGACTTGCATACAAAGAATAATACCTTTTGAATCTAACTAAGTTTTAGGCAGAAAATAATGAATAAAGAGTGTTACTTGTTTATTTTATGCATTCAAAAGATTATGTATATGATAAGGTCTTAATGAATTAATCAATCTCTAAAGCAATAAACAATAGCAAAACAGAAATGAGATGGAATGGATATATGATTATGTAATGGAATAGATATAATGCATGATGAGTATATGCATATGACGGAATGGATTAGATTTGAAACAAAGGGTGAATGTGTGGATAGAATTCATGGGGGTGGCAAAGTGTTTGTGGGAAGAATCACAAGTGGAATATGGAGAATTGGAGGGTGAACAATACCTTCTAGAATTGATATATGTGTATGAACTGAATCTAGATGAGTATAGCAGCTGCAAAAGGCATGTGTTTGTTAATGAAAATGAGTAGCAATGAATATGAAAGTTGATCATATGAATGTGATCTTGAGGAGTATTATCCCAATAGATTTCTGAAGAAAAGATAAGATGCACATATGTGAAGAAGGTTTGGAAATGAATTGAAATGCAATGAGAATGAATTGCACAAAACAAAGTATTGGGGAAAATTAATGCAAACAACATATATCTACGGGATTGGTGCACACAAATGAAGGGTAAAATGAAACATGAGTTTTAATTACGAAAACTAATGTAAATGACATAATAGAAATGCATCCAATCAATAATCAAAACAAAATTGAAATGCATGTAAGCAAACAACACACTACTAATCTACAAAATAAACATAGTTTGACAACACTTACCCTCACCGAGGGGCCCTTCCCAGGAGGTCAGTGATGCTAAGAAAGAATCGGATCAATCTAGAAGGATGCTCAATGTGGCAACAACAATCAATTCTTCCTTGAGATCAAAAAATATGTTTTTACATGACTAACAACTCCTTAAAGCTTTCTCACAAGAATAAATCTCTCATTTACAAAATATTCATGAAACTAATGACTCTTTCTCACAGACCTATGAGGCTTATTTATACATGAAGAATCATTGAAGAGTGGATGGGACTGAATCCCAATGCTCATATTTCAAATTTTACATTTTTGGAATAAAATCACAAAAATTTGGGTTTTATTGTAGTTTAGGCAGATTTGAGTTAGGGATCCACCCATATCTTCCAAACTGATTTTCATTTTGAAAAATTTCCTTCAATATACTCAATTTTCCACATTATAGACAAAACCCATATCTTAGAATTTCTAGATATGATACCAGCTGCATAGAAATCGAGGTGCAAGTTGGCAGTTTGAGATTTTTACTATTTTTTGCAGAATCATTCCCCCTAAGTTGGAGGTCCACACGTGCAATATGGGTGAATTCTGACACATGATTCTGCATTTAGACATCGTTCTGAACAAAACCCATGTCCCCGAGTTTCCTCTAGAAGCATGATAAATTTTCGACTATAATCCAATATCAGACGATTGTTGATGCTTGGTACTGGATAACCTGGAGCATTATGGTACCACATGGTTTCTGGAAGATTCTAGTACCGTATGAGCTAAATTGCAAGTAGAGGATGATATGGAGTGTGAGTACTGGATGAGATGGAGTGTGGGTACCAGATGACATGGAGTGTGAGTACCAGATGACTGTAGAACCTTTTGATACTGGATGAATTGGAGTGTGAGTACTGGATGACCTCCAATGCGGGTACCATATGAATTCCAGTGCGAGAACATATTGTTTGGACATAGAAACATAGGATTAAACCATCATCAACAAAACTATTGTATAATCATTCTTTTAATCACTAAAAGTATGCAAAATTATGTATTAACCACATAGGATGAATAACAATATATAATGGAGGTTTATGGTGTAATTAGGGATATATTATGGACAAAATTTGGGGAGAATGTGTAATGATGAGTGTATTTGTATGGCGAAAAATATGACAACACTAGAGCCCAACATGTACAAGTCGACCCCACCATGTGAAAGATAATTAATATTGTGTAATGATTAATTATATTATTGAGTTAATGAGGTCGTCCCTATTGTGCCAATAAACACACCTTTTGTTGTTTCAGTTCTTGTATAAATAAGAGTGAATCCCCATTATGGATCACAAACTCTCACTTGTCATCTCAGAATTTCAACAAGCACTTGTACGACTGAAGTCTGCACCTCTCTTGGGCATTAGTTTCTAGGTTTTGGTAAGAACCCTCTTGTGTGCTAAGGTCTATGGTGTGGGGGATCTTCTCTCGAGAATATAGTAAAGGATTTTTCGGTTTTTACCTTGATTGAGAAGGGTTTTCCTATGATACTTCTTGTGTTCTTGTGCATGGTTATTCTTCTTGTGATCTTGGTTATTGTAGCACTTGTGTATGGTATTGTTGCATTGTTTATGGTTCAAGTAAATTCTAAATGAAATAAACTACATGTGCATGAGCTAAGCATATAAAAACTCAACATGGTATCAGAGCAGAGTTCCTGAAGAGACCATTGCACAAGCCATTGAAGAAGCTAGTCGCCCCCCCTTTCTACAACTGCAATAGCAACTCCCCTTCTTTTGCTAGTTTCAACACTTTATACTTGAGCGCCGGGGTAATTTCTACACAGAAGTGTACGAACTCCTTCAATGCACCTCCAGAGACTCTCATATTGCAATTATGAGAATTTTTTATTTTTGGTCCTAGGGTTTCCAGGGTCCCACAATTTTCTGCAAAATTTTGGTTTTAGGGTTTTTGCAACTCATTGAAGGATTTTTCAAGCTTACCGATGTTCTTTTGAATTTCAAGGCTTATTCTTAGCAGTCATAAGTCCAACAAAACCTAAGGTTGCTAGCATAGCCTAGACGTTAGGGTTTTGTGGAATAATCTGCAAACCATGAGGAACAAAACTTTGGTGGAAGACAAGATTGATGGATCAAGCAACTTCAGTTCCTAGAAATCAAGACTACAAATGTTACTAGACAAATTGGTAAGTGTTGACACAAACTAATCTCTCTAACTTCAACAAGAAATTAGAACAAAACATGACATAATACAAACTTCTCCTTAGATTTCCAATATACTAATTCAATGAGGGATAAATGACAGACCGTTTTAATGTTGTTTGATCCTTGCTAGTGTTGTCCTTGCTCCATCTAAAATTCTGTAGGATGTTGAACCTATTGAGAAGAAAAAACCAACA
>ML845075.1:25759-36079 GCA_009831015.1 Picea engelmannii
CTAAGCCTTTTTAAGTTTATTTATTTTCAATGCATGAGTGTTCACTTTATGATCTTGATTGTTGATAGGTTATTTGAAACATTCTGAGAAGACCTCCTAAATGGGAGCTAGTGTTTTCTTTCCTACAACAACTAAGCCTTTTTTTTAAGTTTATTTATTTTCAATGTGTGAGTGTTTACTTGATGATCTTGATTGTTGATGGGTTATTTGAAACATTTCGAGAAGACCTCCTGAATGGGAGCTAGTGTTTTCATGCCTACAACAACTAAGTCTTATGCAAGAGTTAGGATTTGATTGAATTTTCTTTTGGCATTTTAATTATAATTTTTTTATGTTATGTATCCGAGACTAATCAAAAGTTCTAAAAATGTATATGTGGCACCTTTCAGACCTCCAGGACCATCTCCAATCCAGAGACGTGGAGAGGCAGGTTGAGGAGTAGAGGTCGAGGATCTTGATGAGATCGAACACAACCTCGAGGGATTGACTATGGACATCCCTGACATTACTATCGATTAGTTACCTTGATGTTACGAACGCCATATTGTTGGCATTTCAACATATATTGGTTGACTACTCTATCGTGTAGCATGGGTATTAGTTTGTTATCATGAGAAACATCCATGATATATATGTATATGAAGTCACGTGCTTCAATATTTTGGTCTCAGGACACACCTTTTTGGAACGTTTTGAGTTATAATATGAAAACATTCTATCGGCTTACTTGTCTTTATGTGTTTGTGTTTGGATTTATAAATTGCGCAAATGTCTATCTAAAACATAATTGGCTAAAGCATTTGTTAATGTATTTAGATATCTAGGAATGTGTTGATATTCAATGTAATCAAAATTCCTTTCCAAGAGGCGAATTGTCAAGTATACCTGTAATAGTGTAGGAATTCTGATGGAATAGATATTGTTTAATTGCAGTACCACAAGTTGAGAATCAAGTCGTACAATTATATGATGGATGCCAGGTGAAATGGCGTCAGTCAATAACTCAATTACCACACTATATTCCACAATTTTATTAGTTGCATGACCAAGGAAAATACCATGTAGACATATCAACTCGTTCGTAGGTGCATAGATTGCCCACGCAACAGACGCGAGATTTTGAGTACTGCGAGTAGCACCATCAACAAAGCCAATATAAGGTAGAAAGAACACCGACATCTGGAAACCAAGCACAAGGAAAGGTAAACAGTTTGAGGGAAGAAAAAGAAACAACAAAAAGAACACTAGAGTATGATAAATTAAAGTAAAAAGCACTCATGCAAAACATTTTAAGCATAATAATTATTTAGGTAAAGCCCATTTATGGGTTCACCCAAATGGATTCCATCGTAATCAACCAGCTCGTAAGCCCCTTTCTCTAATATTCATTTAACGATATAAGGACCACACCATATGGGCTCGAATTTACTTGCCCCCAACAAGTCACGATCTTGGTCATAAAGGAGAACCAAATCGCCTTGAGACAAAAAAACAAGGTTTAACATGTTTGTTGTATTGGGCCTTAACACATTTCTTTTGGGTTTCTATTACTAATGCAGCATCAAAACGAGTCTCGTCTAATTGCATTAAATACAACAAATTTTCTTCTTCAGATGTGGTGTTGGGGAGAAGTTCGGTGGCTAGATTCAGAGACGGAATTTCACATTCAATTGGCAAGATGGCTTCGATACCATACACTAATTGGAAAGTCATGAAACCTGTAGCATATTTAACCAACATCTGATAGGCCCATAATGCTGAAAAAAACATTGTATGCTAACTTGACTTATGAATCCCTACCATCCCTCAAAGCATAGTGGTTAAAACTTTGTTGATTTCTTCAACTTGGCCATTGGCCTGTGGATAATAAGGGGTTGAGTTTTCATGCCGTAAACCCAACTTATCGAGAAGCTCAGACCTCATAAAATTGTGAAAATGGGTGCCATGGTCGGTGACGATGGATTGAGGGACACCAAACCTAGTGATGATATGATTGAATATGAAAAGCACTGCAGTTTTCCTGGTGTTATCGAATGTATGCATCGCTTCGACCCACTTAGTTAAATAATCCACAACTACAATGATGTATCCATGCCCCCCAACCGAGTGAGAGTTACATGTCATGAAGTTAATGCCTCGTTTAGAAAATGGACCAATGGAAACTACAAGATAGAGAGGATAAGGATGAGATCAAATCTTATTATTATAGGTTTGACAAGAGTGGCATTTCTGAACTGCGAGAATGCAATCCTTAAAAAGCGAAGGCCAAAAGTAACCATCTCGTAGGATCTTTTGGGAAGTGGCATACCCAGACATATGACCGCCACACGCTCCAGAATGACAATCATTTAGTTCTTTCTCAACTTCATCATATGTCAGACATCGTTGAAACACATAATTAATACCACGACAGTAAAGGGTATCACCAACGATAACATATTGATGGGATTGATACCTAACACGACAACGATTTATACGAGATACATCAGGCCATAAAGTTTGGGTTTAGAGATAAATGATGATGTCTCCATACCATATATCGTTTGAACTGATTATAAAGAGAGATTCATCAGGAAAAGAATATTCTACCATATTTTACTTATCAACGGAAGGAAGGTCACATATCAACTCAGTAAAGAACAAATATTTCTTTCACTTGGCTTTCTCAAACTCCAAATCAAACTCCCAAAGAATCACAATCCATTTGGAGTATTTTCCTCCTAGCCATTGTTGTGTAAGAATGCGTTGCATAGGATTGCAATAAAAAATAATCGTGGTTTTGCGCAATAAGATATAATGACGAAAACGTTGGACAACTTGAAAAACTGCCAAGGTCAATTTCTCCACATACATATATTTGATTTCGGTGGTTGTAAGACTCCGACTTAAATAGTAAATGACATGTTCGTCGTGTGAATCATCCTCTTGGACCAGAACCATGGAGATGGTATGATCCGAAGCAGTCAAATATAGGAAGCAATCTTGACTATAATATAGGGGATATAATAGTGGTGTGCAAGTTAATTCAAGTTTCAAAGCGTCAAATGATTTGTTAGCGGTGTCGTCCCACACAAAATCATCACCCTTCTTAAGAAGTCGAGTGAAACCTATCATTAGTTCGGCATATTTAGGAATGAATCGTCGTATAAAGTTTTCCTTCCCTTGCAAACTTTGGAGTTGGCGTAAGGTAGAAGGAGGAGGAAAATTGATGATGGATTCAACCTTCAATGGATCCACTCTGATCCCATGCGTAGAAACATTAAATCCTAGAAGTCATCTAGACTCCACACAAAAAAACATTTATACAGATTCAAACGTATACGGTAATACCGACACCGGAGGAAAATGGCTCTTAAGTGTGCTGAGTGATCTTGACGACGTGTGGAATGTGTCGGTAAATCATCAAGATAAGGTTGTAAAATATTCTTGATATCATGAAATGCATAAGACATAGCTCTTTGAAAAGTCACACCAACATTCTTGAGACCAAAAGAGAGTTTACGGTATGTGAAATTACCCCAAGGACAAATAAAGGCGGTTTTGTGCTAATCCATGGGTAAAATATTTATTTGATTATAGCCGGAAAGTCCATCCATCAAAGAGAATATTTCACTTCCGACACATTCATCAACGATCTGGTCGATGAAAAGGATTGGATAATTATCTTTAGGGAAAGCCTTATTAATATCCCTATAATCAACACACACAGAGATCGTTGCTTGTTTCTTTGTGATCAAAACAAGATTCGACACCCAATCAGTCAATTCTACAGGGTAGACAAAACCAACTTTAAGAAGTTTCTCAACTTCAAGTTTGATTGCATCCATGGATGAACTGGGCGAAGTCATTGTCCAACGAGCTTGGCGTTAGGGTATTTCTTAATTTCATGTACAATGATACCTGGATCAATTCAAGGAATCTCTTCGCAACTCCAGACAAATACATCACAAAATTCTTAGAAAAGGGCCTTGTAATTTTGAATCTCATCGAGGGAACATGAGGCACTTATGTGAACATTTTCCACAATTCCAGGCTTAATCGAAATATCTAGAGGGATAGTAGGTGAAATATTTCCCAAGTTTTCTTCATACAAAACATCACGTGTTGGTTCAAAAACTAGAGGGAGATTAATAACTGTGAACGGATTCGAAATTCGTTGATAACTCTCGATAGTCTCAAGTTCAAGGAAGAGGATAGAATGGTGATGTTCATCATCCCATGGTGTGTCTTCCACATACATAACTTCCATGATTGATTCATCAGTGTGAAATATCGTGTGAAATGGATCAGGAGATGTATCAAAGGGGGATTAAGAAGAAGGAGATGTCGATTGAATAGCCTGATAAACCAACTCAACCAGACTTAGTGGCATTTGGTCGCCATAACGAGGACATTCTTCCAAGCTAGGTACTATCCAAGGGTCATAGGACTCAGGGACTTTCCCTACACTAGTCGAAATCATGTTAATAGAAGCGACAAGAGGAGGAGGAACATCGGGTTGTGGAATGGGGAAAGTGCCCATTAACGATGAATATTTCAAAAGACCCACACCGACATTCTCGTAACCAGGAGGTGTTTTTTCTATGAATGGAACATTACTAGTGCACAAATCAGAACTAAAAAAGGCAAGTTGATCTACTGTAACAAGTTTACCTTGGTGAGGGAAAGGTATCACATGGAAAATAGTAGAAACAATTGTGCACATAAAATCAATCCAACTATGACCAAGTAAGAGGTTGTAATTGAGAGGTGCATCAAACACCTTGTTGATGATAAAAATTTCAACAGGGAATTTCGCCTACAAAGTATTGCTAAAGCCTATTGTTTAAACTATGTTAATAAGATATAATACTAGTAGGTGGGACCCCCTTGTAGACTCGAGCCTCGGAGATAGTCATATCACACATTTTATGCTGCTGTTTCGATGCTGCTTACAAGGTCTTATATGGTTGATGATGCAGTCTTGGTTTCTCTTTGACATAATAACATGTGGATGATGCATTTTATGGGATGCTTTGTTATTCAAATCTTTAATTTTATGTTATGATTGGCATATATTTACAATTTTTATATTTGATCATGTCACCACGATTATTAATTGGCTATACCTGTAAAGAAATATGTTAGTAACAACATAAACAAAAGCAATGGGAAGGAAACTTACAAAAAAATCCAAAAGAAAGGGGATATATTATGCTATGTCAGAAGTTATGTGCAATTAAAATGAAAACAAGTTAGTATTAATCCTAACTATAAATGGTTAGTGGTTATATGATTTTCATTTGAGTTATATTGGGCGCATTTGATATATGGTATGGTAAGGAAGTTTGGCAATGGTTAGTACAAATTTTTTGGGTAGCGTATTTGGCAAGCAATGTGGTCGCAGATTTCAATGGTTTGGAATTAATGACATGGTTAATGGTATTAGTGATTGTTGGCTGTTGTGTACTTCGAAATTGAATGTAGATAAGATGGAAGCGACGTGTAGTAAATGCACGTAACTCCATACTTCCCCCATCGGTTCATCACCCTAGTATGGTTATTGTTGCATTTCATTTTGTTGGTGGTTAAGATCCGAGATCCAATCCTGGGAAGGAAGTGCTCAGCCAGCTCGCCCTTTTTAAAGCTATTGGTTACAGGTATAGTTCTTTTCAACCATCCATGAATTATGATTTGTGTATGATCCATATTTTATGAGCATAATGAAATGAATACAGATTATTAAAATATGCTTAACACAAAATAACGACGATACAGTAAAAATGGTTTTCTATTCAATAATGAAATAAGTTGAAAGTGTAAAATGAAGCGGAAAACAAGCTTGTTGGAATGGTGGCAGATTATCTCTAAGAAGATATGTGATGGATGTGCTCATTCACCAACAGATCATTACAATGAGGCTTTGAAGGCATTTTTTACAATAAAAAGGAATGTAAAAAACCCTAGACATCCAAAAACCTAACCCTAGGAGATGAAGCACCAAAAGTCATGTGGGCCTCGTTTGGGTAAGTCAGTACATCAACTTCTTGGGGTCGTAACTTTTGCATACGATATCCGTTTTAGGCGCATGATAGCCCGTTGGAAAGGTATCGTCGGGAAGATTCAGTTTGGAGGCTCAATAATTCATTTGGATATCATTGAGAATATATATCCCTAAAACCCCTCATTTAGGCCCTAAAAATGGCCCCGAAAGTTAAAACTGATAAATATAGTAAATTGCTAAAATTTCCAGAAAAAAAGTTTTGAGCGAGTTGGAAAAGGTGGGTGGCCACCGATATCCACCTGGATAAATCCTCCTTCCTTAGGAAGCAATGGTATCCATTGCATTGATTTCCCCCATCATATGAGGAAATGTCTGCTGAATTTGACCCCGGGTGAGCAACTTGCCTTGGTGCAGGAACTGCCCTGCTTTGACGACTCAATAAAGATGGATCCTTTGTTGTCAAGTGCCCTTGATATATGTATCCACAATCTAATCACTATATTCCTATTGCATGTAGTCAGGGTTAATCTCTATTGGTTTCAATTGCTCTACTATCTCTGAGGTTTCCAATAATGGTGGGAAATATGGCCGAAGGAGAGCCATGTTGAATGTTGGGTGAAGGCCAAGGAAAGGGGGAATGTTGAGCTCAAAATCATTGTCACTCATAGCCTTGGTGATGGTGTATGACCCATAATGGAGTGGGAAAAGCTTACGATGGGGCCCTGTAAGGCGTTATTTTTGTAAGTGCAACCAAACTTTGTCTCCCACCTGAAACTTATGTGGCACCCGATGTTGATCATGGCGCTTCTTATGCTTGGCATTAGACTTCTGTAGAATATATTGAATCTGTTGGCAGATGTGATGGATCCGCTCAATGAACCAGGTGGCTTTGTCAACTTTTGGTGGAGCAGGGGCCGAGTCGGCCGAGGTGGTCACCAGGGGTAGTGCAATGTCCATGGGGACCAATGGTTGGAATCCCAACCCCACCTGAAAGGGGTTGTGGCCAGTTGAGTTATGCAGGGCTCAATTGTAGCTATGCTAGACATAGGGAATAATCTCATCCCATGTGCAAGGGTGTTTTGAATTTTACATGCGTAGGATATGTACGATCATCTGATTGACGACCTCAGTTTGGCCATCTGTCTGGGGTGGAAGGAAGTGGATTTGGTGAGCTTGGTATCCAGATAATTCGTTGAGGAACTTAATGTCATATTCTGAGATAATGGTTTATTGGATCCTAAAATGTACCCATACTCGTTCGAAGAAGAGCTTGGTAGTGGATTTTGCTGTGATATTCTTTTTGCAGGTGACTAGAATCACCATCTTGGAAAAGTGATCAACAACCACAAAAACACAATCATTTCCCTTATTGGTGGATGGGAGGTCCTACATGTAGTCCATTGAGATGGATTCCCGTGGACTTTTAGGAGTAGGAAGAGAGGTTTACAAGCCCTGTTTCTTAGTGGTAGATTTGGCAATAACGCAGGAGGTGTAAGACCTGATATGCTTGCTGACATCCTGTCGAAGTTTCAGCCAATAGAAATGTTTCTGCAACACTGCCACTGTCTTTTCGATGCCAAAGTGTCCTTCCACCTGACTGCAGTGAGATTAACAAATCAGCTTCTCGTGCTTGCTTGATGGAATGAAAATATGGCCCAGACGACGCAACAACCCATCTTGAAGATGGAAATTAGCGGCCATTGAGTTCGAGCCCAACATTTGGTAGGTGGTGGAGAAGTCAAGGCTTGTCTCGTAGAGGTGGGGCCATATAGAGGTCTCATGGC
The DNA here is from genome assembly GCA_009831015.1 of Picea engelmannii. Taxonomy (NCBI): domain Eukaryota; kingdom Viridiplantae; phylum Streptophyta; class Pinopsida; order Pinales; family Pinaceae; genus Picea; species Picea engelmannii. Next base: position 33,527 of record ML845075.1, read on the forward strand.
CACATGAGTTTAGAAATGTGGTGAGTGTCTTGACTGGAGGTTGACTGAGGAAATCAACAACTCAATTGGTACTTCATGTTTTATACTTGATGTTGAGGTGGAACTACTGTAAGTATGTTGACCAGTTTTCCTTGGGTCTGCATGAACTATATTGGATTGTGATCAGTGTGGATGAATGTCTCCTTCCCAAGAATGTAATGTCTCCACTGGTGGCAGGATTGTACAATGGAGTACATTTCTTTGTCGTAAGTAGGGTACTTATGGACAACATCTAATAGTGTCTCACTATGATATGCCACGGGGTGGCCGTGTTGAGTTAGACCAACGCGCACAACATAGTTTGAAGCATATGTCTCGATCTCAAAGGGATGTTGCAGGTCTGGTAATGATAGTACTGAGGATAAACAAAAATGATTCTTCAAGTCATCGAAGGCTTATTGTTGGGACAGACCCCACACAATTTCTTCCTTACCTCCACCCCTTGTTACTTGGCTGAGGGCCCATGCGATATGAGAGAATCCCAACACGAACCTGCAATAGAAATTGATGAGGCCCAAGAAGCTCTGAAGTTCAATGAGTGTGGTTGGGTTTGGCCAGTCATGGATGATATGGATCTTGGATGGATCCACATGCACACCATGCCTATCAATGATGTAGCCTAAGTAATGGACCTTGTCCATACCGAAGGAACATTTTTCCAAGTTTGCATATAGTTTGTGATGTTGCAGGGTGTGCAGAACCTATTGAATATTCTACAAGTGTTCCGCCCAAGTCTGGTTGTAGATGAGGATGTCATCCATATACACCACTACAAAAGTATTGGTGAAATTTCGTAGGATATCGTCCATCATCCTCATAAAATTTGTTGGATCATTTGTCAAACCAAAGGGCATGACCAACCATTCAAAAAGTCCTTCTTTTCACTTGAAGGTGGTCTTCCATACATCTGTTTATTCTATTGGGACCTGGTGGTAGCCAGACTTCAAATCAATCTTACTGAAGTATTTGTCCCTCGTGAGCTGATCAAGGACGTCGTCAATTCGAGGAATCGGGTACCAGTTTTAGACTGTGATTTTATTCATGTCCCGATAATCAATGCAGAGTCGCCAGGTCCCATATTTCTTCTGCACCAATACGATTAGGCTCCCAAAAGGAGATGAGATGGGACATATGTACCCCTTGTGGAGCAGTTCTTGGATCTGCCTCTTGATCTCCTTGTTTTCTAACAGAGAGTGGCGATAGACTGGCCCATTGGATAGCGGTGCACCTGGGGTCAGATGGATGAGATGCTTGACCTAGCAGTGCAGAGGTACCCCGGTAGGAGAGGAGAAGATATCTGAGTATTCTTCTACAACCTTATCCACTTGATTTTGTTGTGTGGAGAGATCGACCACAAAGGCCCTGGATGTGGCTGTGATATTTTGCTCATTCTGAGAGAGAATCACAAAAAAGACAAATTTCCTGGTCTGAGAGATTACCTTCCTACATTTCTTGGCAGAGATCAAGGAAATAACACTAGGAGGGAGTGCCTCAGGTATCCTATACAATTTCTTGTTCAAAGTAATAATAACACTACGAGGCCTAGACTCATATACAACATGGTGTTTCCATAAATAAGGTTGCCCCAAAAGAACATTACAAACTTTGAGAGGAGAAACAACACACAATACCTCGTCTTTGAAGGGATTTATGCCATACAATAGTCGACACTATTGGCTGACACAAAGATCGCTTCCTTGGTAGAGCCATCCAATGGTGTAGGGTTGTGGGTGTAGCGTTGTCGGCAGGGCTAGCCGCTTGATGACCTCTGCTGAGATGAGGTTCTTCTGGCTACCACTATCAACGATGGAGTGCAATGAGGTGCCTTTTACCCACATCTGTGAATAGAAGAGGAGCTCGCCTTCCTCTGGCTTGTCTAGTTCATCGGGATGGAGCTTGGTGGTAGCAACGGTGGCACTGGGTTCCGTGTCAATGATCCATCTTCTGCTTTCTGGTTCTGACTCAGAGTCAGAACCTACATCTGATTCATAGGCTTTAACTTTGGCCACCAATGACTTCTTTGAGTGACAATCAACAATGTTATGCCGAGGGATCTTATGGAAGTCGCACCACTTCCCAATATCTTTGTTTATCTTTTCAATGTCCTTATTTTCTTGCGTCTTGGACTAGTTGTCCTAATATTGTCCATATTTGCTCTGTCCTTTGTTCTATGGGTTGGGGCCACCCCTTCCTGGCTTTTTCTGTGAGGGGTTCCCAAGCCCAAATTACCGTGTTTTTTGTTTGAGCTTCTGCTCGATTTTGACGGCATATCAGTAGGTCGCACCCAAGGACAAGATGTCTAGAAATTCCATTTTGGTTTGGATGTATCTATGTAGAGCATCGCGATACTTGAGCACCAGATGCCACTTTGAATATTTGATACCCAACTTGGTGCGCAAAGTATGGAATATATTTGTGAACTCTTACACTGCTTGGTCTCTTTCTTGTCGCAGTGTGGTCCATTTAGTATACAAGTCGTCATAACTTCTGACAAGGTAGTATTGTACCTTAATA